>CAUYRT010037587.1:0-45329 GCA_963574885.1 Lepilemur ruficaudatus
AACCCAAGTGACCATCAATACATGAGGGGATTAATAAAATGTGGTATATGTATACCATGGAGTACTATTCAGCTATAAGAAACAATGGTGATATAGCACCTCTTTTATTTTCCTGGATGGATCTGAAACCAGTTCTACAAAGTGAAGTATCGATAGAATGAATATACAGGTACCACATGTACTCACCAGCCAATTGGTATTAGCTGATCAACACCTAAGTGGACACACAGGAACAACATGTATTGGGTGTCAGGCAGACGGGAGGGGGGAGGAGGGGATGGGTATATACATACATAATGAGTGCAATGTGCACTGTCTGGGGGACGGTCAGGCTTGAGGCTCTGACTCGAGGGGGGAGGGGGGAAAGGGCAATGTACGTAACCTTGACATTTGTACCCCCATAATATGCTGAAATAAAAAAATAAAATAAATTAAAAAAAGCATTTGACAAAATTCAGCACCCTTTTATAATAAGAATTCTTAACAAAATAGGCATAGATGGGACTTACATCAAAATGTTAAAAGTCATGACAAACCCACAGCCACCATCATATTGAACAGGGAAAAATTGCAAAAATTTCCACTTAGAACTGGAACAAGACAATATTCCCCACTCTTACCATTTCTATTTAACATAGTGCTGGAAGTCCTAGCCGGAGCAGTCACACAAGAGAAGGAAATCAAGGATATCAAAATGGGGGCAAACGAGGTCAAATTATTGATCTTTGCTTACCATATGCTCTTATATCTGGAAAAAACACAAAGATTCTGCCAAGAGACTCCTGGCAAAAGTCTCAGGTTACAAAGTCAATGTAAATAAATCAGTAGCATTCATATACACCAACAACAGTCAAGCTGAGAAATAAATCAAAGACTCAATATCTTTTACAATAGCAACATCGAAAATAAAATACCTAGGAATATATTTAGCTAGGGAGGTGAAATATCTTTGCACGGAGAACTATGAAACACTTAGGAAGGAAATAGCAGAGGATGCAAACAGATGGGAAAATATATCATGCTCATGGATCAGTAAAATCAATATTGTTAAAATGTCTACATTGCCTTAAGTGATCTACAGATTCAATGCAATCCCCATTAAAATACCAACATCATTTTTCACAGATCTAGAAAGAATAATTCTACACTTTGTATGGAACAAGAGAAGACCCCATATAGCCAACACAACCTTACGCAAAAAGAACAAATCAGGAGGCATCACTTTATTAGACTTCAAGCAATCACTACAAGAGTATAGTCACCAGAACAGTATGGTACTGGTACAAGAACAGAGACATGGACCAATGGATCAGAACAGAGAGCTCAGATATAAAATCATCCAAAATTGCCATCTGATCTTTAACAAAGCAAACAAAAACATACACTGGGTTAATAAGAATCCCTATTCAATAAATGGTGCTGAGAAAATTGGATAGCAACGTGTAGAAGATTGAAACAGGATCTGCACCTCTCACCACTCACAAAAATCAACTCACAAGGGATAACAGACTTAATCCTAAGGCATGAAACCTTAAGAATTCTGGAAGAAAATTTTGGAAAAACTCTTATAGACATTGACCTAAACAAAGAATTAATGAAGAAGACCCCCAAAGCAATCACAGCAACAACGAAAATAATTTTATGGGACCTGATTAAATTTAAAAGCTTCTGCACAGCCAAGGAAATAATCATTAGAGCAAATAACCTACAGAATGGGAGAAAATATTTGTATGCTATACATCTCATAAAGGGCTGATATCTAGAATCTATAAAGAACTCGAATCAACAAGAAAAAATCATGTGGTTTTGTTATTTGCCTCCTTATACCACTTTGAGTGAGATTTTACATACCATTAATGTAAACTCATGGGGAGCAATATATTGTGGGAAGACAGAAATTTTGAAGTGAGACAGACTTAGGCTTGAATCCTGTCTCCCTGACTTCCTTAGCTATGTGTCTTGGAGAGAATTCACCTTCCTGAGTTTCAGTTTCTTTATATGTAAAAGAAGTATAATAATACTTGTTTCATAATGTTGCTATGATGGCATTAAGCAATGAAAAATAATTAAATTAAATTAAATTAAAAATATCTGGCATATTGTAGACTCTAAATAAATGCTATTTCAAAACATGTAAGAATAACTGAATAGGCATTTCTTCCTCAGAAAAATTTAATGTGTCAAGAAATTCTATGAATGACATGGGCCCTGTTTTCCAGTTTTACACAGCTCTAAAGAAATTACGTTTCTTTGCCAGTGACTGTGATAAGTGGTTGATAGTTGTTTCCATTTAGAAATATGTTATTAATGTCACTCAAAGCAGAAATGGGTTAAAGTAATCTTATTAGTCTGTATTTTGTCAGCTTTAGAACTATTGTTAATCTTACATAGATATTTCAGCTTTATTTTCAAACATTTATATTATGAAACTATCACTAAATACTGTTCATTGTTTAATTACATTACTCTGTATTTTTCCTCCAAAGGAAACAGTTACTTCAATCCACTATATGTTGAGATATTTTCTCTCTCTCTCTCTCTCTCTCTCTCTCTCTCTCTCTCTCTCTCTCTCTCTCTCTCTCTCTCTCCCTCCCTCCCTCCCTCCCCGTCCTTCCCTCCCTCTCTCACCTTCTCTTGGTTATGTTTGAAGGAACAGAATTATCATTTTGAGGGAGAACTGATGTTCTCAAATTTGTTTGGAATGATATAATTTCCCAATAAATCAATTTGACTTTCCCAAGCTTTTTCATGATAATAAGGCACTAGATTCAAGGTGTTTATAAAGAACAGAAGGATAAAGAGGAGGGTGTGGAGGAGGATGGAAAAGAAAAGGAGGAGGTGAGGGAGGAGAAGAAGGAGCAAGGTTTCAATTAAATCACTCAAGTCTCATGTGTGCCCCCTCAGTTTCTTGTCTCCTGAAAAATCTATCATTGAGTTTAGGGAGATTTGCTAAATTGCAGTAGTTTACCCCAGAAAAAATGTTATTAGAACCATCATTTTCGGAGTAGAATTAGGTTAGATAATCCATGGTGTCTCTATCACTGGGAAAATATATCACTTGGCACTCCTCAATGGCATTAGACAGTAAGTTTCCAGCTTGATCTCTAGCACAATTCTTGTCAATTGGTGGGGTTTCAATTTTCGTTGAGTTAAACTGACTAAGATAGATTGTATTAAACCCTTTAATTTCACATAACACACTCACCACAGGGAAAATTAATGACAGTCATTATCCTCAAGTAATTTTCAAAATAAAGCAATAAAAAAACAGTCACTGAAAGGTGACTATTACTGAAGGTAAGAGAAATTGTCATTGAAATTGCTCCCAAGTGACAGGTTTACAGTTTATAAGTAAAAATGACAATGCAAAGATCCAAGATTTTAAAACTTTAACATTTTTTTTCAGTGAAAGCCTGTGAGATAATATAAGGTAATGTGACAGACACCAAAGATTTGCTACTCAAAAGCCATTCAAAGCCCCCTAATCCCTGCCTTCATTTACTATGGAAGCTTTCTCACATGCAGATAAGGGTGAGCATGTGACATGAAAGTAGCCAGTGCTGAGTATTCTTTGCTTCCAGTTGCAACTTCTTTTGGTGATATGTGAAATTGTTTTCGATTTATTTTAAAATATTAGCACAAAACCCTTATCTTGTTTTTCCTTGTAAGTAGCCTTATCTATAGTCCATAAATGCTGTTTTTCAAAACAGTCCCTGGAAACAAACCAAAGAACGCCTATCAAAATGTCACTGTACATACTTTAATGTTAAGTGAAAAAAAATAAAAATAAAAAAAATTGTGTGTGAATACATCTCCTACTTTTGTTCACATACACATGGGTAAAGAAAGAAGACTTGGAAATGAAGTTTATAGGAAATATGTTAAAGTGGTAAGCTCTAGGTTGTGGGATTTGAAGTGAATTTTATTTTGTTAATACTTTAACAATTTTAATTAATAAATAATCTTATATATTTATGGGGTATGATGTGATTTTTGATATATGTATACATTATATAATGATTAAATCAAGTGAATTAATGTAGCTATCACATCACCTTATCATTTTTTTTTGTGGCGCCAACATTTAAAATCTATTCTCTTAGCAATTTTGAAAGTTTGAAATATTCATCACATTAGTAACTGTAGTAGGCACCATGCTGTACAATAGATCTCAAAAATGTATTCCTCCTGCCTAATTGAAATTGTACACCCTTTGACAAATATCTTTCCATTTCCCCTTATTCCTCAACCCCCAACCCCTGGTAATCACCTTTGTACTTTCTGCTTCTATGAGTTTTACTTTTATACTTTCTATATGTAAGTGGATTCATACAGTATTTGTCTTTCTGTGCCTGGCTCATTTCACTTAATGTAATGTCCTCATCCATGTTGTTGCAAATGACAAAATTTCTTCCTTTTTAAGGCTGAATAGTATTTCATTGTGCATATATCTACATTTTCTTTATTCATCCATTGATGGACACATTTTGTTAATACTTTGGATATTTAACATATATTAAAAATAAGCCGTATTAATTTTATCATTGTAAATATATGTTAATTTTTTCACTATAATAAGTTAATAGTTTCATTTAATTTAGATTTTATTTGTATTATAATGTGGACAGTTATATCTTTAAGTCTCTGGTAACTGTTGTATATTAATATTAATACAATAGGAAACCATGTTTGAAAGTTTTCTGAAATCCCTATATGACCACTCATTGTGTAAGTTAAAGGCCTGTGCCAAAACAAGTGTTTGGAAAGTCACATTTTACAAAGAGAGTTTTAAAAGTATGGCTAAACTACAAATCCAGATATCAGCATACTGCACAAATAAGGAGGGGTGGTGACAATGATACATGATGCCAGATTGCTTCATTTCTCTGCTACTTTCCTAGGCCCCCTTCTTAATCTACACACTCTCCCAGGATAATCCCATCCCATCCAATGGCTTCAATGGTTCTCTATTTGCTGAGGACTCATATCTCACTGCCTATTGGACATCTCAACTTAAATGTCCCTGGAGACTCCTTACGTGCAACTTGACCAAAATCAAAAGCAGCATCTCACAGCATCCTACTCCCAGATTTTCTCTTTCTCTTACTACCACTTATTTCTCAATGAATGGCACCTACATGAAGCCAACCTGTTGACCAGAACCAGAAACCTAGGAATCATCCTGTCATCCTTTGTCTCTTTTACTACCTCCATCAATTCTTTAGACCAAATCCTTGTGATTTCTACTTCTTACATTTCTCTTGAACATATCTCCTCATCTCTATCCCAACTGATCTGGTCCAAAAACATCATTATCTCTCAGCTGGACCCCTAGAATAGCTTACTAACTGGTCTGCTTTGCTTGCCTCCACTTTTGGTCCCCTAGAATCCTTTTAATGCAGTACAATCAGAACAATCTTTCTAACAAATAAATATGCTAACATAATCACGTCTTCCTCTGCTTAAAATGTTTTAATGTCTTTCCAATAACTACCCCTACACCCCTACCCTTTGTAATCTATGTGCTGATCATTCATAATTATTTGCAGTTCATTGAAGGTGTCACACTCTCTCTTGCCTCTGTGCATTTGCACATGCTCTTTCTGCTTTCTTGAATGCCCTTCTCTGCCTGGATATCTCCTACATCAAGCCTCTTAGGCACCGCCTCTTCCAAAAGCCTTTCCTGTTAACTCCCAGTCTAGGCTAAGTGCCAAGTTAAGGTACATTCTCTATACCTATATTATATTGCCTAGCACTGACATTGCCTAGTTTTACAGGTCTCATTAACAGACTGGTAAGCTCTTTGAGAGCAGAAACTGTGTTTTAATCATCTTAGGGTTTCTCAATTTTGTTTTTTTTTCAAGTCTTTCATTTTGTGTGATTTAGAATAATGTATCTGCTCTTTTCAGCAAAGCTTCAGTTCCAGGTTTTCTTTACACCATGCACCTTATAATTCCCCTTCTATGGCAACACAAAATCAATCAAAAACTGCCATCCTCTGAAACAAGTTGCTCAGAACTCAGAATACAGAGTTTGTTTCCTTTCTTGGAATGAGGAAGGGAAAATGTCTTTAGGTTATGAGAACAACCCTAAATTAATATCTCAATAAATGATCCTGTAATAAAGATGCTACCAAAGGAAATAAACTCCTACTACTAGAAAAGGCCTTGTAAGGTGGTCAATTTTGTCTTCTTTCTTTAAAGCAGGTCAAAATTCTCTATTGTTTTCTCTAAATTATAAAACACATTTGGTAGTAATTTAAATAAATTGTGTATTCTGAATTCAGATCAAAATTGAATAATTACAACAGAATAAAGATTTGTTATATTAAAATGGTAAGAGTATAAATGAAAAGTTTATGTAAGCTACATAGGGCTGGATTTGAAACATCTTCTAGCATAACAATTTTTTATTAGAGAATCATAGAATTCATAATGCACAATTTATTTAAATAAGAAGATCCCTTTTCAGATATGGACAATTTTAGCACTGGTACAGTGGCAAAAAATTACTATGTACAATTATAATTTGTAGAAATACAGGATTCTAACTTCTACACATTTTATCAGCTAGAAAATGTTTACTTACTCTGCTTCCTGTATCTTCCATATAGTTTAGACTGGTAGGATTTCAGGAGAAGATAGCCTCTTAAAATCGATCATCAGTAAAAGTACTTCCAGATTCCAACTGCGGCTTTAGTCATGGACCCAAGTTAAAGTGGGTCAATGAGTCATAGGCAGGATGTTACAAACACTACTCACATTCTGCATTAACATGCTTAGGGGCAGATATATGCCTACTGAAATGGGACTTTTGAATTCTGGACAATCTCAATCTGAGAGCAGGGGAGAGGCCAGAGGAAATATCTAACAAATGAAGTTAATAGGAAAAGCACAACAAACAAAGCAACCTTCTCTTCAGAAAATGCATATGTGTTTTTTTAATAAAGATTTAACTTTTATTAATTAGATTTTATGATTTACTAAGACTAATAACTAACCAATAGCTGACACACAGTACATACTCTGGAACAGGCTTTAGGTGCTTTGTATACACTAATTCAACCAGGGAAGCAGGTACTATTATTACCCATTTTTACAGATGAGGAAAATGGGCACAGAGAGGTTATGTAACTTGCCCAATATCACACATTAAATGGCAAAACCAAGATTTGAATCCAGAAAATCTAGTGCCAAGGCCAGGGCAATTAAAATATGTAGAATTTTAGTTATTTGGATTTTGTAAAAGCAACAAATAAATTTAACTGCATAGTAGCCACACTCCATGTCCTTTTCCCTATCACCCTTGCAATGACTCCTTCATTTGATGGTAGTTCAGGGGGTTAAGCTAAAAAGGGAGAACAGTAGCCAAATGCTTGATTTTGATGTGAATCTCTCATTTATTTAAAGTACAACATAGTGGACAATTTTAGTTGCACAATTTCTGTAGAATTTTTTACTCAATAATTTTAGAGTAGAAATGCCATGATAAGCCATCCATAACCTCACCATAGCAGAGTTTTCTTATTTAACCTCTATTAAGAGAAGGTAACATATTTTATATTTAGAATCTTCTAGTTTAATAATGTAGGCTGCTGAGAAAGAGGTTTATGAGCATAGTTTTCACTTGCACAGGGAAGCACAGAGTATACCACACCATCAGATAAATGAATGCCTAGTCTAGTATTTCAGCAAAATCAAATGAGTCTCATCTTAAGTGGCCCATCTTGCCCATGAAAACCATTTGCTAAGGAGTCTGGATAATATCCAGGAAGTGAGAGATATATCACATTCTTCCTCACCTAATGCAAGAGATTTGACTCTGTTCGATGCTTAAAAGATACTAGGAAGTGAGCAAAATAATACAATTTTAGCTAAATGGCACTACTCAAGCTTAATTGGAGGTGCAAAATGAGCATATGAAGATCATATTTTCCAAATGGTTGTAAACTTTAATCAGATATAATGTGGCAATAGAATGCAACCATTGGTGCCAGTGTATTCTTGAAAGTGCATAATCTCAGTATGCAACTCAAATTGTTTATTCTGTCTGATTTAATTATATAGCCTGGTTGACAGCACTGACTGCATACAGTCCATTCTAATGCCTTCTGAGGAGAATACCTGAGTCCAGGTACCTAAACGCTGCCAGAACAATGATAAATGGCTAAATCATCTTCTTTTGACAAGTATAGCAGCACTGATTAAACAGTGTGAAGTGTAGTTTAGCAGAGGAAACAGTGAGTGTTAATGATATGCTGTAAATATGTGCTGGAAAAAAATGCTGAGGACAGGTGCAAACAATTTTCTGTGTGGAAAATCAAATATAGCTGTAACGATATGTGATAGAGCAGCAGATGCTTCCCAGACCAAGTACCACTTTCATCACTAATGTTTTCCTTATTTTTTAAAGTCACTTTCATTGACCCACAAAGAAGAAAACATCGCTTTTTGGGGGGTTTAATAAAAACAGAGGTAATTAAAGTATAACACAAAATGACATTTTATTCAAATATGTTTTACTTCTGCACATGATTTGCTAGCAAAGTGAAAACTGCTTCATTCCTTGATTATGTCCAAATGTCAATGTTATTGTATTCTTGCTTGATAGGGCTGTGAGCTTTCCTGTTTATGACCAGGTGATGAAAAAAGTAATATTGTATTTATACTAAAATTTTTCCAACTATAAAATACATATTTTAAGTTTTTTTCCAAAAATATTCACTTATTTATATTTGAAATGAACTGAAATTCTTATGAGAATGAATGCTATTGAATCTCATATATTTTTTCTATTATTGGAAACATGCAAAAGATCTAAGCTCACAGACATAAATATCCTTATTTATAGAACTTTGTGTCTATAAGAAGGGAGGGAGAATTAAGAGAAATGGAGGGAAGCCAGAGGTTATATAAATGAATAACTGCAAAGATGTGGAATTGGTAGAGAAGGGACACTAGTACTATAATCAGCAAGTTACCACCAACGGAAGTTTTTATGGATGGATGGGGGAAGTCTTTTTAGGTTCCTGGGATTAAGGAGGAGTAATGCTATTTTTAAAAGGAAGAATATAGGAAGAAAGAAATTACAACTTGGTTCCTTCTCCTCTTCCAGAAAGGGTACTGTGAGCAAGGTACTGTGGAGTAATTTAAGGAACTCAGAATATAGATGAGGATGTGCCATAATCCAGACAGATATACTTGGGTTCTGAAATGGCTGGGGAAGACAAAACAACTAAAGCTTTAAGAAAAGTGAGAGAGATTGGAACACTAGCAACAGCATAGAGTGGTGGGGAAGCTGAAACACGTGTGTTCCTTCACTCTTTAGTTATTGAGGGTAGAGTTTTGATTAAAGTCGGGAATTTTAATTTTTCATACATCATCTACAGACATTAATTGTTATAGCTTATTTTTGTTAAAATTCTATTTTATAAATTTGTATTAAGATCTAAGAAAGGGAAATTCAGTATGTCCTTTTCAAATGGAAGCTATTCCCAGAACTGCTGAAAGGGGTGTGTGTGTGTGTGTGTGTGTGTGTGTGTGTGTGTGTCCAGGAGCAGGGAACTGGTGGTATGAGTGAAGCAGAAGGAAATGTTACTCAAAGGCAAGATATGTTATGACAATTTCAGTTTCAAGTGAAGAATAACCCAACTCAAACTAGTTTAAACCATGGCCATTTGTTATTTAGACACACTGAATTGTAATACTGGAAGAAGTCATTGTGTTTGTTTTTGTAATTAGGGAGGTAAGCCCAGTTAATCCTACTGTTGGTGCTCAACAAATATTTGTTGTATTGAATAATCATAACTTACTAGTTCAGACTAATTAGGTAGAAGCCCCAAGACCTATTAAAAATTCAAAGCTACAAGTTATTTTTATTAAATGTAGGAACTTCTAGTTATAGTATAGTGCAGAGGACATAAAAAAAATACTCTGCTCCAAAATAACTATAAAATGGGACAATTTTTTAAAAAAAGCTGACCATAATTTTAGGGCTCTGGCAATGAATAGAGGCAAACAAAAATAGAGAAGTATTTACTCATGAATAATTGAATTTCATGTAAGAACAATGAAAGTCTGTGGCATTCTTGTCTGAGTCTGCTCCCATCCCACCGCCACATTAATAGGTAAGGTAGTTCTGTCACAGTAGAGCTAGCAATAGAAATCAGCAGCTTCACTGGCAGCAGGGGCTAACTTGATCTGGAGTGAAAGAACTGGATTTTATGATTTAAAACTATATGTCATTGTCAGTAAAAGTAACAAACTTGGTAGAAAATAAGCAAGGAAAGCCAGCAGCAATGCTAGCCTGAGGGTGCAGCCCTGGTTGGTGTCAATGGCAGACCAACCAATTAGCTGGAATTTAACAGGAAAGTTCTGGTTATGAGAGAACCATACAGGAGCTATTCTTGGCTGTCTAGAAGGCTGTGTGAATTCACAGTGAAGATCTGAAAGGACCTGGTGGGAATTAAAAGCTGAGGGGTATTTAATAATGGCCTAATTTTGTATATACACAAATCATCAGAAGTGAATGGGTGTCTGCTATAGTTTGGATGTTTGTCACCCCAAACCTTATGTTGAAATTTGATCCCCAGTGTTGGAGGTGGACCTAACGGGAGGTGCTTGGGTCATGGGGGTGGATACCTCATGAGTAGATTAACCCCCTCTCTGGGGTGGGAATGAATGAGTTTTCACTATTAGTTTCCATGCGAGCTGGCTGTTAAAAAGAGTCTGGCACCTCCCCTCTCTCTCTCTTGTTTCCTCTCTCACCATGTAATCTCTGCTCATGCTAGCTCCTGTTTGCCTTCTGCATGAGTGGAAGCAGCCTGATGCTTTCACCAGATGACCAATCTTCCAGCCAGCAGCATCATGAGACAAATAAAACTTTTTTCTCTATAAATAACTCAGCCTCAGGTATTCCTTTATAGCAAAACTAAATTTCTAGGTCCTCTTAGCTGTCAGAGCAAGAAAATACTGTTTTCCATAGAAGTTGTACTAATTTGCAGTCCCACCAACAATGTATAAGCGTTCCTTTCTCTCTGCATCCATGCCAGCATCTAAAGGTTTTTGGACTTTTTATTAATAACAAAAGCCATTCTAATTGGGGAAAGGTAGTATCACACTGTGGTTTTACTTTACATTACCCTGATGATTAGTGACTGACATTGAGCATTTTTTTCATATGTTTATTAGCCACTTACCTTCTTTTTTTTTTTTTGAGACAGAGTCTCACTCTGTTGCCCGGGCTAGAGTGAGTGCCGTGGCTTAGCTCACAGCAACCTCAAACTCCTGGGCTCAAGCAATCCTTCTGCCTCAGCCTCCCAAGTGGCTGGGACTACAGGCATGCGCCACCATGCCCGGCTCATTGTTTCTATATATATCTTTAGTTGGCCAATTAATTTCTTTCTTTCTATTTATAGTAGAGATGGGGTCTCACTCTTGCTCAGGCTGGTTTTGAACTCCTGACCTTGAGCGATCCGCCCGCCTCAGCCTCCCAGAGTGCTAGGATTACAGGCGTGAGCCACCGTGCCCGGCGTTTTGGGACTTTTTGATGTAAGCCATTCTCACTGTGGAGTTAAGTGATCATTGTGATTTTGATTTGCATTTCCCTGCTGACTAGAGATGTTGAACATTTTCTCATGTTTGTTTGCCATTAGTCTGTCTTCTTTTGAAAAGTTTCTGTTCATGTCATTTGCCCACTTTTTGATAGGGTTATTTGATTTTTTCTTACTGATTTATATAGATTTTTTTAATAAGGTTATGTTCTTAATTTTTTTGAAAATTTCTCTAGGCAAAATCTGACTTATTTGACTTTGAATCTCAAACAGTTCCATGATAACAAAGGTAATTAGTGTTTGAAGGTAGCTACTTCTAGACCCTTCCTACACAAAGGTAATTAGTGTTTGAAGGTAGCTACTTCTAGACCCTAATTTATATCTCAACAAAGTCAGAAGGCAGAGCACATGCCTGCTTTCTTGGGAGAACCTATCCTTTTGAGAAGCTACCCATGCTCAAATTCCTTGATGACACTTTGACACTGATTTTAAGTGTTTAATTCACTGATTTTTAATAAATGTATAGAGTTGTACAACCAGTGCTACAATCATTTTTATATTTATTACCCATTAAGATCCCTCTTTAATAAATGTATAAAGTTGTGCAACCAGTGCTACAATCATTTTTATATCTATTACCCATTAAGGTCCCTCTTGTCTGAGTTGTATGA
The DNA here is from genome assembly GCA_963574885.1 of Lepilemur ruficaudatus. Taxonomy (NCBI): domain Eukaryota; kingdom Metazoa; phylum Chordata; class Mammalia; order Primates; family Lepilemuridae; genus Lepilemur; species Lepilemur ruficaudatus. The sequence goes on from CAUYRT010037587.1 coordinate 12,223, forward strand.
TGTAAATCATACCTCATTGAAGGTGTAATAAATAGATAAATGAATGAATCAGAGAGAAGAACCATCGTTTAAATGGGCTTTCATTTGAACACATTATGTGAAGAAAGATACTCATGTTTCATATAATCTTTGGAGAAGTATCATGATTGATTAATAATGAATGTCATGGTTGTAGAAAAGAATTCAAGCATTTGGGTGATTTTTTTTTTCTTTTAGCCAGTTCTGTTTTAGACCAAAGGCTCCACAGAAAGAACTTGAGACAACATTTACAGAGAATAATAAGCTAAGGTGTCAGTTTGGCTTAAAGTAAGTTACAGTCACATAGGAGTGAACTGGAGAATAGTAGTTAGCTAATTGTATTCTCTTAAGCATGTACTGATAGGGACTGTTTAAGGTGCAGGAGATGGGGTAGGACATAGTATTTAGAGACCTGTTTGTTTTAGGGGAGACTGGGGAATACCTTTAAATAATGTCATACTGAAAGGTTAAAGGGCTATGCTTTATGAACAGTGATTTGGTCATCTCATATGGGTTTCTGTTTCCCCCTGAACAAAACCTTATGCATTTTAAATACATGAGTTCTTTACACTCCTGGGATTAAGGGGGTCTTCCAAATAAATATCTAGTACTTAGTGGGGGATCAAAAATGATTATTGTGTGAATGAGCTCTCAGGTAACATGATGCTAACTTTACTGGCACAGAATGGAAGGAAAGAGTTTGAGAGTGGAATGGGAAGGGAGACAGGAAAGTATGCAGAGGGCTAGTCTCTCTTTAACACATCGCCCTTGACTAGGGAAATGGGAGTTAGTTCCGTAAGTGTTCAAATTTTATCTTGTGGATAAGATAGTTTTGTGAATTTGCTACTTTGAAGGTTAACCCAAGGGTGTGGGCAGATCTTGTTATCCTATCAGGTATAAGTTTCATTAGACTTATGAGATGTTTTTGAAAGCTAATCAGTGTGCTTTCATAGCCATTACATTGCCATAAAATTGCCTTTCTCTCTGGCTCCTAAAGTTGTCTGTATTCGGTGAGATTCAGTACTTATATATCTGAAAAGATACACTGTATTGACAGCTGGAGGAGAAGTTAGGTATTAATTGTATTAGGAAATTTTTCATAAATCCTAACTAGATTAACCATTTTTATGAAGAATTGCTTCTGGAAAAGGAATGAGTACTTTAGCCATGATTATTACTGATTATATCCCACAGCAGTGAGAGAGTGCATTTGGCCTCTAATAATGTAGGGGCTGTTGGCATTGGAGAGATGAATGTGCAGCATTGTATCTGGGAAGTATGAATGTCACTAATGGAGTTGACCTTTTATTATGTAAATGGACCTTTGAAAACTTTTATGAAGTTTTAAATCTATTCAGCTGGTGAATCAATCTCTCTCTTTTTTCTCTTTCTCTCTTTGAGTGTTTTGGTTGTTGTTTAACTTGATCTGATAACTTTGTATGTCAGTGAATTTCATTAATCTTAAGCAAGATATTTTGTACTTTTATTATACTTTTTTTCCTGGTTATAAGAACTATTCTACAATCCCTCTGCAAAAATTTATGGAAATGCAATTTTAAGAGTCTGGCCAGATTGAATTTCTTCTTATGCTAGGAGTGATACTCGCTGTTGTTGATCACTCTTGGGAGTGGAAAGCTGAAAGAAGACTGTTGAGGTATCTTTAGCTCATTTTATAGAATGGCACTTAATTATGTTTGATAGAAAAATAGAAGATTTAAAAAAGATATGTACTAAAATATGTATTGGATTAGGAGATAGGAGTCCCAAATTCTGTTCTTGGTTGTGTTGCTTATTAGCCGTTGTATAACCTCAAGCCATTTATTCTTTCTAGACCACACTTTTCTGGCACTGCACTGGGCACAGACCATAGGTGGTGTTTTAGCAAGCTTCTCAAGCACTAAGGAGGTCCAGTATAGACTACTAGGCAGCATTTAACAAAGGAAAATTGTGGTGGGGAGTTTGGCAGCAGGGATTATGGAAAAATCCATTGTCAGGGGTACCTGGCAGGCAACAGTTAGCAGGCCTTCAATAGAGACTAGGCTAGGGTTCAGAGACAAGACTTAACTTTTCCTGGGAGAACCAGTGTGAGCAAGACTTCACAAATTAAACTGCTGTTATTGGGCTGGGATGGTGGCTCATGCCTGTAATCCCAGCACTTTGGGAGGCTGAGGCAGGAGGATCACTTGAAGCCAGGAGTTTGAGACTAGCCTGGGCAACATTCTGAGACCTTGTTTCTACAAAAAATAGAAAAATTAGCCAGATGTGGTGGCATGCATCTGTAGTCCCAGCTACTCAGGAGTCTGAGGTAGGAGAATCACTTGAGCCCCCAGGAGTTTGAGGCTGCAGTGAGCTGTGATCAAGCTACTGTACTCCAGCCAGGGCAGTAAGACCAGATACTGTCACAAAACAAAAAACACTGCTATTATTGGAATGGAAAGTGGGAATTTGGTTTCAGAACCTGAACAGTCACTTAAATCAAGATATAAGGTAGATGTGAAATGGACCATTTAGGTAGATGCTAAATATATTGTGCTTTTGCAGTGGAGTTGATTAAATCCACCCTAAGGCTTGAGAGGTGATTAAGTCTTCAAATGATTATCATTGGCATCAGCTGTGGGTTGAGGAAAGGACACTGGCAAGGGCATTCAAGAAATCTAAATTAATTTATTCATTAGTACTTTTAGTGACATATTGTTTGCTAGGCCAATGGCTCTTAACAAGGACAACAGAATTACCTATTGAGAATTAAAAAAAAAACAAAAAAAAAACCCTAAGCCCTACTCCCAAAGGCTTGATCAGTTAGGTTTGGGATGGGATCCTAGCATCTGTTTTGTTCAAAGCCTCTATAGATGATTCTGATCCTTCCCTCCTGGCAATTAAGAAACCTTGTGCTAAGGCTCTGGAAGATTTAATAGAATGAGTAGGGTAACAAATAGGATATGTTCCTTGCTTTTGAAGTTGCCCTGATGAAGGATAGTGATATCTTTCATTTTAGTGCCATTTCCCTTCCATTGGTTGCAGCTGCCCAGAATACTGGGCTGAGAAGTACTATGAAATAAATATATTAGAACTATTTTTGGAGATTTATAACAATTTGAAAAAACTTTTAGGGGCAACACATATCCTAGAAATGTTGAAAAAATTAAGAAAAAGGTAAGACATGAATGCATAAAATAAATGTAGATACTAGTCTATTTTATCATTTACTGCCATAAGATATACACAAATGTATTACAGAAAGTTAAAATTTATCAAAATGTATGCATATACTTATAGATTGTACATAAGGCACCATTCACAGTAAAGAAAAATGTAAACAAAGTAAAACAAATACTGTAAAGGTGCAGTATTCAATAACTGCATAAAATTAACTATAGTACATACTGTACTACTGTAATAATTCTGTAGCCATGTCTTGTTACTATTGTAGTGAGCTCAAGCATTGCAAATATATGCTTGTGATGCTAATCATCTCTGTGTGTGAGCAGCTCCTCTCCAGTAAATTGCTAATAGCAGTAAAAAGTGACCGCTTGAGATTCTTGCATACTTCTCTTCATGCTTAGTGCAATAGCGTGGACCTTGAATAACACCATGGGACCTATGTCACGTGCCACTGATGATAGTGGGAATGTTTAAAGAAGCAGAGAAAAGTCATGACATTACAAGAAAAAGTTGAATTGCTTGATATGTACCAGAGATTGAGGTCTGCAGCTGTGCTTTTTGCTGTTTCAGATAGATGATTCATCTTGTAAACAGATGATATCAATGAATACAGTACAGTAGTGTAGATGTATTTTTCTGTTCCTTATGATTTTCTTATTATTTTCTTTTTTCTAGCTTACTTTATTGTAAGAATACAGTCAGTACATAATACATATAATATATAAGATGGATGTTAATCAACTGTGTTATCAGTAATGTTTCCACTCAACAGTAGGCTGCTAGAAGTTAAGTTTTGAGAGAGTCAAAATTTGTGTATGGATTTCGACTGCATGGGAGTGGGCACTCCAACCCCCATATTGTTCAAGGGCCAACTGTTTATTGATCTTATATCCCACAAACTTGCTGAACTTGGTTATTAATTCTAGCAGTGTTTTAGTATAGCAGTCCCCAACCTTTTTGGCACCAGGGACTGGTTTCATGGAAGACAGTTTTTCCATGGACGGAGATTGGTGGGGAAGGCGGAGCTCAGGCGGTGATGCGATTGATAGGGGTGTGGCTGTAAATACCAAAGAGGCTTCCCTAGCTCACCTACCGCTTCCCCCTGCTGCTGTGCAGTCGGTTCCTCAGTTTCACAAAAGGCAATTTTGCCACGGACTAGGCAAGGTGGGGGCAGTGGAGGCGGAGCTCAGGTGGTGATGCATGGCCTAGTTCCTAACAGGCCACAGACCCCGGGTGGGGACCTCAGTTTCAGTGGACTCCTTTGGCCGTATTTTTTTCTTACTTATTCTATATACTCTTATAGGCAGCTTTAGCAAAACTTAGGGTTTTAACCACTTAAATACGTAGGTGATACTTTTAAGTTTGTATCCCCGAAGTCACTCCTGGGCCACAGAGCTATTTATATACCTGCCTACCTGCCTAACATCTTTTCTTGGATAGCTTGAAAATGCCTCCTACTCATTATATTCTAATTATATTCTAATTATATTCATCGTTGTTTCCCCTTCAAACCTGCTTCTTTTGTATTCTTATATCTCAATGTATAATACTTCTACCAGGCCAAACCCCTGATACTTACTTTAGGTAACTCTCTCAACTCATTCTTACGCTCTTTAGACCATGTTGATTCTTCCTCTTTAATATGCCTCAAATCCGTTGCTTCCTCTTCATTTCTAGTGCCTTCCATATCGTTCAGACACTTGTCACTTCTTATCCAATTGACTTATCAAGTATGTTCCCTGCTTCCAATTTGATCCTCTTCTAATTTGTTTTCAGTTTTGTTGCCAGAAAGGAATATAGGTCTTAAAATATAAGTCTGATCAGCCGCTTCTCTACTTAAAAATTGTTTTTTAATTTTCTTTAGCTTTTAGGATAGAGATATAACTCCTTAGATTAGTATTAATATTTAGTTGCTTGTTTATTTATTTTGTTTTTTAAAATTTCAAAATATTAACGGGGTACAAATGTTTTTTGTTACATGGATACCTTGTATAATGCTTAAGTTGGAGCTTTTTAGTGTGCCCATCACCAGAATCGTGTTCATTATACCCGATAGGTAAGTTTTTACCCCTCACCCCCTCCCAACCTCCTTTCTTCTTGGTTTCCAATGTCCTTTGCATTTCTTTATGCCAATGTATGCCCATCGTTTAGCTCCCAGTTATTAGGGAGTACATGTGGTGTTTGTTTCTACATTCCTGAAATACATTAGATTTGTATTTAAGGCCCTTTGTAGTTTGGCCTTTAACCTCTCTAGCCTCTGCCACACCCCCTCATGTAGTCTTTGCACTGCGCCAATAGTTGGCATACATTTTCTGTGAAGGGGCAGATGGTAAATATTTTAGGCTTTGCAGGCCATGTGGTCTCTGTTACAACTACTCAGCTCTTCCATTATAGTGTGAAAACAGCCATATACAATACATAAATGAATTAGTGTGGATCTATGTTGCAACAAAGGTTTATTTACAAAAATAGACAGTGAACCAGATTTGGTTTTGGAGGAGCTATAGTTAGCTGACCCCTGCTCTAGATAACTCTAGACATATATGAGTTTTTGTATTCTTCAAATTATCTTTTTTTTTTTTTTTAATTTCTTTCACAGTGTTCCTGATGATGATCTTGAAATGTCTTTTTTCTTTAACGCCTTTGTGCTTCGTACTTGTTCTTTCCTCTGCCTGGACTGCCTTTGGTTTTTTTTTTTTCCCCCCACCCCCATCTGTCTGCTATATAATGTTTGGTTGGGTTGACCCTTTAGACTCTATCTTTGTGTTGGTAAGAATGAGTACATTGTTTGATTCAGCAGTTAGTAACTGCTATACTGTGGTCTTCCTGGGGGCAAGTACCCTGTCTTAGTACTGTATCCTCAGTGCTCAGCACAGTGCCTTCCTTCCATGGAGTACCTGCTGGCAAATTTTGGTTAAATTGTTAAATTTACTTGGCTTTGTCAAAGCATATTTTAGAAAGGGAGGAAGTGATACTGATGCACTGGAATGTAAATTCCAGGAGGGCAGGAACTTTGTGTTATTTTCAGCACTCAGAACAGGGCCTGGCACATCATTGGTACTCAATAAATATTTTGGAGTAAATGAATGAAATTCTAACTTTGGAAGAATTAAAATTTATGAACTCAGGTAGAATATCTGTGTGGATGGAAGGCCTAAAGCAGGTTTTTTTCAAACTTTTCTTAGGTGAAATTATAGTCTATTTAACCCAGACGCTTGTAAACTCTGAGGGTGGGGAAAACCTGAGTTCCTTATATAATATTTCCTGTACTGCTAGCACATGACCCTGCAGATTTTAGACACTCTCTAAATTGATATTGAATTGACTTCAATTGAAGTTAAGATTATAACAGAGAAAATTAGCTTTATAGAGGCTTCACTGATTATCAGATCTTTACATGTGGTGAATCCTAGTCATCACAGTTCTATGAGATGGTGCTATAACTGCTATTGTGTATATAGAGAAAACCCAAGCTTCAAGAGTCTTAAGAAACTTTCCTAAAATGGCATGGCTATTAAGTGGTAAACTCATGTCTTTGATTCCCATGCCCAGTAAGCTGTTCTTTGTACCAGAGGTTGGCAAACTATAGCCTGTGGGCAAAATCTGGCCAGTTTCCTAGCACAGCTTTTACATTTTTTAAATGATTCGAAAAATACTCAATAATATTTTATAATACATGAACATTATGTGAAATTAAAATTTGTGTCTATAAGTGAACTCTTGTAAGAACATAGGCACACTTTTTTTTTTGCATATTGTCTATTTTTTTTTTTTATATTACGACATAAATGAATAGTTGTGAGTGACCATATGGCCCACAAAACTTACAATATTTATAATCTGGTCTTTTATGGAAAATATTTGCTGACCTCTATTCTGTGCCATCCAATATTTTATCTGAATGTAAGTCTAGTTCTACTTGGATGTTACAAAGAAAGGAGTATTGAACTTTATAGATTTTCCCCTACTTTTTAATGCTAAATTATAAATTGTATTTTAAGGAATTTATAGCTAGGTACCACTTAATTTTAAATACAATACCCAATTATCACATTGCCAGGAGATTGTTTTCATTACTGAACAAAGAAGCCCAGGAAAAATTCCCATGTTTTATCTTTAATAATCATTCAATATAATTAGTCTTCTGTGATCATACTTAGAAAATAGTTTCAAACATAAAGTAAAGCAGTGGTTCGCAAAGTATGGTCCCTAGACCAGCAGCATCAGAATCACTGGGGAAATGGTTAGAAACGCAAATTCTTGGGCTCCACCTTAGACCTACTTAATCAGATGCTCTGGAGGAGTGGTCCAGCAATCTGTTTTAACAAGCTCTCCAGGTTATTTGGATACATACTTTATGTTTGAGAATTGCTGATGTACAGCGTCATGACTATATATGTTTTCTTCTTATAAGCTCTTTAATAAATGAAGATAAGCAGGATTTAAAATATTGAACTAGTGGGATTTTTGTAGTAAAGAATGTTAGGATATACTAAAATGAATTAATATTGGGAACATTTCATTTTTCCTAAGAGAGGAACGGCTTCTAGCTGTGAAATAAATAATAGGTTACATTTTTTGAGCCCAAACATGGGGCTTTACTTTGCCAAACATGGTCTTAACCATTTTAAAATTTGGGGACATAGAATATTTTTTTTCTTTCTTTCTTGCTGATTGTATGGCCTATGCATACTGGTCATTGGACAGAAAATAATAGAAGTGATTATTATTTCAAACTTCCTTCCTTGATTTTAAGGAGTTTTAAGCCACTAGATGGCAGATTCTTCCAACAATTATTAGATTGAAGAACCCTCTTAAACTATTTTTAATTCTTCTTGGAATCAGTTTTTAGAGTAATTCTTTTTTTCTTAATTAAAAAAATATTGATATGTAATTGTACATATTTATGGGATATATGTGATATTTTAATGCATGTATACAACGTATAATGATAAAATCAGGATATTTAGGATATCCATCACCTCAAACATTTATCATCATTTCTTTGTGTAGGGAACATCTCCGATCTTCACTTCTAGCTATTTTGAAATATACAATAAATTATTGTTAACTACAGTCACCCTACTGTGTTATTGAACACTAGAACTTATTCCTTCTGTATAACTGTATGTTTGTACCCGTGAACTGACCTCTCTAAGTTAATTTTAAGTGTAACTCTTAACTCTCACCATTTACTGGTATCTCATACGGTGTGCTGCTTTGGGGTGTGCATTCTGTCTATCCCTTCCTTTTCCCAGTTAGCCTTGACTGCCTCTGTTGACCCCTGTTCTCTGGCCTCTTTGCTTCTGCTCCTTTGATTCACCTCTTCTTGTGTTTCTTTGCTCCATCAGTCACACTTTATTTTTGTTGTCCGATACCTGTGTTCCCGCTTTGAGTTTTAGACTCTTAGAATGTCAGACCTGGAAGAGAGTTCATCCATCATTGGTTCAAGCCCTTCATTTCTCAGGTGGGAGAACTGACACCTAGAGAGGTTAAGCCAAGGACGAGGACTATGTCTTATTTATCTTTGTGCCACTATAGTTCTTTGCACATAGTCCCCAATAGAAGTTTCTCTAGTGAAACAACTGTGGTAAATGCTGTAAAGGATACAAACATAAATTAGCCAGTCTCTGGCAGTATTTAAATAACTTATATTATAGAAGGTAGACTGTGATAAGTGCCCAGGAAGTGAGCAAGATAAAATATTTGTATTGTTAAGGCCATACTTGGACTTTCTGTCCTGTTACTCCCTGCTTGCCCTTTAGAGGCTAGAATTACTCACTGTATTTCTGACAGTTCTCTGAACACACCATTTACAGACTCATCTCTGTGCTCTTGTACCTCATGTTCCTTAGTTTAGAAAACTCCTTATCTAACCCCTTTATCTGTCTGGGAAATTGTATAAAAGGATAAGCCTTTTGCTGGTGCTACCCTGTGAAACCTTCCTTGACCTCTTCCTCCATGCAGTTAATGTGTCTTTTATGCAGTTTTTTTAACCTAAGTCAAAGATTGCTGAAGACATTCTGTGCAATAGTGGTCAGTGCTTGCTAGTTGTTTTACCTGTAGCGGACTATGCTTACCTTTATTCCTGTATGCGAGTGTATGTCCAAGGCTGTTCAAGAAAAGGAAGGAATGAACAGCATGCAAGCTCCCTACGTGGCACACCATATGCGATACTGGTGAATTGTGAGAGTTAAGAATTATACTAAAAATTGATTCCAAAGGGTTAGAAATGGTTCATTAAGACATTTCTTCAGTTGCTTAGCAAATTCTCCATTGTTTTGTACATAGTTTGTGTTTAGTAAATATTAATGGAGTGAAAGGAATGTCTCAAGAATTTATTTATCTATCTATGTATCTATCTATTGAAAATATTTGGACCTGATACCCCTGGTTCTTGGACCCATGATTTTTCTCCTATTTTCCACAAAATTTGAGGTTGAAGATTGTTCAAAGATTGAAGAAAAACAATCCCTTTCTCTCTCTCTCTCTCGTTTTTGTTAAGAAGTAAACTTTTGCTAATTCCCACATATCAATGTGCTTTAGAGAATTTAATTTGTACTATACAAATTGTTTTACTTTGTATCTTTATAGGATAATTTAAAAATAATTATTTGCTTCAAAATGTTATTCTGAAAGTAAACACTTAAAAATGAAATATTTTGTGTATTTAAGAATGTAATGATTACCATTTGTAAATATTCTGGGTGGAGAAATTTAATGCAGCAGCATAATGACATTAATGATATAAATTATTTTCTACAGTATTATCTTTTATGGACTTAATTTCTGCAAAAATCTAACAGTTATTTTCAATAGTAAGCCACAGAATGCTTAAGACATGACTCTTAATGTATAAACAACCTCAAAATGTCACAAAGCAAATTATATGCTAATTTCCTTTTCAGTATTTGACTAGACTTGTGGGCTGATAAAAAGTGTTAAAGCAAATTCACTGAATTATTTTCTTCTGGACTTCATTAACTGGAGAAATTTATGTGCATAATTTGGGATACTGTATCTTGATGTTCCTCTTTTTAAGCTAAAAAAAGAGAAAAAAGTACAGAGAATGATGTAATATATAGATGGTCCCTGACTTGTGATTTTTTGACTTTATTATGGTGTGAAAGTCATGCACATTTAGTAGAAATTGTACTGAGAATTTTGAGTTTTGGTCTTTTCCTGGACTAGTGATACGCAGTAGTGGGCAGTGGCAGCAAGCTGCAGCTCCCAGTCCGCCCTGTGACCACGTGGATAAACAACCGGAGCTCAAGCAAAAAATGCCGGTGTTTTTTTGATATTGTGTTTTCCCATTCCGCCATGTCTACAAAAGTGCCCATTTTTGACTTAGGATGTTTTCAACTTACGATAGGTTTATGGGTTTGCCCCAATGTAAGTTGAAGAGCAATTGTGCCCTTAAGTACCTGCTACTCACAGTTAACAAATACTAAGTTTGTCTTTTTCTAGCATGTATATGTATATGTGTGCATGTGTGTACATACACACAGATCTATAAATAAAAGAGAGAAAATAGTACAGACAAAATTTCCTACTTCCATTCTTTTCTTTTACTTTCTCCTTTCTAAAGGCAGCTATAGTGATTTTGGTACGTGACCCTCCAATATATTTTTATATTTGTTCTCTTTACATTGTGTATGTTTCTCTCAACAATTTATTGGGTTTATCCATTTATTCCTTGAAAACATTTGAAATATTTCTAATTTTCCAGCATAATAAATAGCACTGCACACAATATTCTTTTACCAAGAGACAAATACACCTGTGCAAAAATTTCTCTGTAGTTTTCTTAGAACAGAGTTTGTTGGGTAGTCAGTTGTGTACATTGATTTGATATTATCAAGTTGCTTCAAAATGATTGCTTCAATTTGCAGTCTTACCAGTAGTTTACAAATGTTACTATGTCCTTAAATATTCTAGGGGTAGTAGGTATAAATCTGTGTTGTTTTAAGCTGCATTATTGGCTTTTGGATTTCTTTTTGTGTGACTTGCTATTGCTTATTCTTTCTCCATTTTTCTTTTGGACTCATTGCAGGAGATCTTTATAAATTCTGCCTACTAATACTTTGTTAGTTTTATGTGTTGTAAATAACATCTCAGAGTGTGATTTGTCTTCATTTTATGGATAGACGTTTTAAATTTTGACACAGTCAAATTAGAAGAAGAATGTCTTAAAGGCACCGGAGTAGGAAAATATTTACAGGTCAAGATGCAGAAGCCCAACTCATAAAGGGAAAGATTGATCAGTGTGAACTGAGTTGGCTCTTCTTAGAATTCTGCTCTACTGTGGGAATTTTATATTTGCCTAAGTTCCATTAAATCAGTTTATTCAGTTCCATGAAAAATCTGTGAGGATTTTATGTGAAATAGCATTCAATTTATAGATTGATGTAAGAAGAAATGGCATCTTTAAGGTATCGAGAGTCTACCAAAGAACATGGTATCTCTCTTCACATCTCTTATATCTCTTACCAACATTTTGAAATTTTCTTCCCAGTGCTCTCCTTTACCAGATTCCTGGCTTAGCATTGTCTAGTGCCTTTTTTATCATTGTGTGGCTCCACTTTCCCTTATCTCTCTGGCCATGACACCTCCCTTCTCCCCACCTTATCTCCTGATTTCTTACTGCTGAAAGCTAGCAAGAGGGACACAGGCAGTGGGAAGATGGGTCTCTATGGCACCTTCACTCTGTCTTACATAAGGAGAAATTTGGAGCTTTAAGTCCACACGATTACTCAGGAAACATTTATTAAGTATGTTGGGCTGGGTCTCAGACTGCCCTTTCCCTTTGACTGGCTTTATTTTTTATCGGTGAGGCTTTGTTCCTCTTTACTTCTGGCCGGTGTTGCCCTGGAAGCCTATTCTGAACACTGTGATCTGATGGAGATTGTTTATTTACTTGGCCAAGCATCACTGTCAGCCTGCTTTTATGTTTATTTTCTTAAGCACTTGTAGGTCAGCCCTAGTCCACATTGTAAGTCTTACAAAACAGTAAAGCAATGGAAAAATTAACATCTCTTGAATTGGGGTTGATACCCCTTGGTATGTATAACTGAAGATAACCCTTCCGTAGATTTAGATTGGCTTATCATGTTCAGATTGGGCAGACCTCTTGTGCCACTTAATGCCATGCTCTCACCTGTTCTTCCCTTCTATTTGCCTTCTCTGAGAGTGAGCTTTTGAATGTGGGGAGCATACCATGTTCATCTTTGTACACTCAGCACCCTGCATGTTGCCCTGCACACAGTAGCTGCCAGTCACCTGTTTTATGAATATATTGATGAAGTCATCCCCTTTAAACACACATGAGTAGCCATTCTTGCTTGCATGTGTGAACACATATGCATTCTTATAGCTAGAGCATCAGTGTACCAAAGCTGCTGTACCATCTGGCAGGAGCAGCATACTAGTTTCATCATTCTGCTGCTCTTCCCACTTACATTTAGCCTGGCATGAATGGAAGAAAGGTTGGAAGCAGATACTGAATCTTTTTCATTCTCAATGGATCTAATCATATTGTAACCAATTTTATCTATATATGGTCATGATATTTATCAGAATTAATAGAGAGGAAGTGTCTAGTGTCAAGACCAGGAGATAAGAAATCTGGATTCTCAGTTCTGTAAATCCTTCAGTAGTCAGGGAACTTAAAATTTCATACATATGTTAACATAAATATAATTAAGGTAGAAATTTTTTATTATAAATATGTTAATGTATTTATAATATATGTTAATATAAAACTATATGTTGCACATTGATAGAGGGAAATGATTTCAGTTATATCAAAGAACTATTTGGCCTTTTGGGAATGTGTTGAATTCTCAAACAGGGTTGTTATTTTTATTATAATTATATGGTGACTGGCTTTTAAAGGTATATTTTATGAATCACATTTTCTGATTGAAAAAACATTGTGATTAAATTCTGAACTTTAGATATTCCAAATTACCTCTTTGTCTCTACTTATTTGGAGGAGTTTTTCCTAACAAATGGACTTTAAAAAAAACTTTTTATGGAAAATTTGAGGCATGTACAGAAATAGAATGGTATACTGACTCCTTTGCATCTGTTTTCAGTTTTAACAATCAAGTTATGGCTAATCTAATTTGTCTATATCCCCAGCCATGGCTCTACCACCCTTCCCTGGATTTTTTTTTGAAGTAAATTTTGGCATATTATTTCATCTGTAAATACTTCAGTGTGTATTTCTACAAAATTAGAACTATAAAACATAAAGATGATGCCATGATCATGTCCCAAAAGCATTAACAATAATTTGTCAATATTTTCAAATATCAAATTGTATTTTCTTTTAATTCACTGATCTACTCTCCATTTATTTTCTCCCCATGTCTGTTACTCTTTCTCTGAGTGTGTGTGTTCTGAAGGAACCAGGTCATTTATTTTGTAGATCCCCCATCTAAATTTTGTTGATTGTATCATTCTTATGTTATTTAAGGTGTTTTTCTTTTTTCATCTGTATTTTCTCCAAATTGAGAGTTAGATTCAGAGGAATAATATGATTTTGTCTGTGCTGGATGTACCTTTTTTGGGGGAAATATTTTACTATAATAGAATCATTTGAGCAGAATAAATGCTCTGGGCAAATGATACTTGTACTATTAGCTTGACTTTGGACCAAAATCTCTTTTGCCCTGGTGAACAGGGTTAATTATGTGTTAGCTCTGAGGATTTGCCTAGGGTAGGAACAGCTCAAATAGATTGTTCCAAGCTATCATCTTAAAATTTTTTGCTTCCGATTTGCTGTGATGGAAACTTGTTAGAGCCATATATAAAATCTGTAGGAAAAAGCCTTTGAGTGAAGGCTCAAGTTGTATTTCTGTGAATAAAGTACATTTACATGACTTTCAGGATTTGGAGATTTTGATTTGGGCTAAGCTCCATGGTTAAACCTGGAACGATTTTATGCACTTCTGTAATTTTTAGATCTAAGAGTATATGGTAGAGATGAGTTCTTTTATTGTTGTTAGCTTAGTTCAGAAACACATGTTAGAAAGCAAGCAGTCGAATGAGAAGAGAGCTTTTGGTGGAATTAGCTTCTGATAGGTCAGCTGGGTCTTGGGGCTGGGAAAGAAACAAGGTATATGTTGGTTTTTCCATGGCTGCTTTAAGCAATTGCTGCAAACTTAGTGATGTAAAGCAAATTTATTATCTTGTAGTTCTGGAGGTCAGAAGTCTGAAATAGCTCTCCCTGGGCTAAAATCAAGGTGTCAGCAGGGCTCAGGCAGGCAATGTTTTTTTGTCTTCTCCAGCTCTTAGAAGCTACCCAGATTCCTTGGCTTGTGGCCCCTTCCACTTTCAAAGCCAGCAATGGCCAGTGAGTCTCATGTTACATTACTCTGACACTGACTCTCCTGCCTCCCCCTTCCACTTTTAAGGCTCCCTGTGATTACATTGGGATAATCCAAGATGATCTCCCTATATTAAGGTCAGTTGATTAGCAACCTTAATTCCATCTGCAACCTTAAATTCATGCAATATAACATACCCATAGGATCCAGGGAGTAGGACACGGACATCTTTTGGGTGGCCATTATTTTGCCTGCCACACAAGGTGAGCAGAATTAACAGAAAACAAGTATTAGTTCTTTTTGAATTCCGTTGGACATACACCTCTGCTGGTTACTGGTCTGCAAAGGGCAATACTGAGGGCGCATGGTGTTGCATCATGAAGTACTGATATGTGTAATTTTGTAACATTTAAAAGTTAACTTTAGTTAACACAATCGTATACTTGAGTCAGTCTTTTGTTTGATATGCCAACTCTAAGGAGACTTACGAAGTTTTTCTTTCACCTTTCAATTTCTATGCAAAAACGAACATTTTTCAAGATTTTCTATGAGTATGGCCTAGATAAATGTAAATAATATATGTGTGATGAAATGCGTCCTAATTTTGACAAAATGGGAGCCTAGTGATGACAGATATTGTGTAAGTGTTGATGTGAAGGGAGTTGGATCCTGTATCCTGCCATTTGGGGCAGTGGTCGATTGTGTGGGGAGAGCACCCTGTGGATGTGGCCAGGGAAACCTCTCCTTGGAAGTTGTTTCCTCCCTCTTAGGCAGTAGGCAGTCTCCAAAGCATAGAGGAAAACTGTTTTATTTTATTTATTTTTTTAAATTTAAACTTGAGAAATCTCTGGATTCTGTCTTCTGTTGTGTCTATTGCCTACCATTATTGGCAAGAACAGATAATTCAGTGATAATTGTAGTGTTAAATGTATTGGAACTTTACTTTAAAAATTTTTTTTTTTTAATCACAGGTGATTATGATGTCTGCTTTACAGGTCCCTGCCAGATGTACTGAACATAACTTAAAAAATCCTGACTGTCTGGGTTCCATTATTAATCAGCTCAGTTCAAATAGTGGTTACATAGTAATGTCTTTTAACTTTCAGTGTATGTTAAGTTGTTTGCCCTGTTGGTAACTGGCCTCCAGTTGCTTATGGAGCATAATAAACAGAGGGAACCAGTCATAATATGCAACTAAACTACTGACCATTCTGTATCTGTGCGGTTGTTGCTGTAGAGTTCTTTCCTACCCCAGTGCTCCCAGCTGTCATTTCTAACATTCTGTAATTGTGCTTTCATTGCATCAGACACACTGCTGTAATGAATACTTATGTATCTGAGTGAGGCTACACATCTGTGTATTAAAGTTTATTGATATTGATACAGACAATTTCTTTGATATTCAGTGGCCAACCTTAAAAACACTTTTTCCTCATTTCTAAGTTCCCATTGGGGTTTCAGGTGCCTGAATGTTTAAGCCTTACTTTTGTACAACAGAAGGCAAAGTTATAATTGAACAAACATTTGGGTTTTTTTTTTTTTTTTTTTGGTCATTTCCTCTAAAATGTTTGCATTCTAGGTTTAATATATAGTAACTTTAGTTTTCTTTGTGAAGGTGACTATTTCTGCTCTCTTTGTTTTGCTGTTATCTTGTTCATATTTGCAATTTATCAATTCCTTATGTTTTTCTGTTTTTTAGACTTCTGCTAGTTGGTGGCTGTGAAACTGCTGAAGTGGGCATATCAAAAGCTTCTAGCTGTGGCCTTTCTGCCTGGAGAGTTCTTTCAGGATCACCTTATTACAAGCAGGTTACTAATGGTGGAGACAAGGTTACTGTGGTAAGTATTAGTTACAGCATTTCACTTTGCTAATAGGTTACAAACCCTTTGTAAGATATAGAGGAGGAAATAATTTTGTCTTAAGTGGGAAAAGTGAATTAATGCTGCTGTAATTTTAGTACTTCTTTCAAATATCAAATTTAAAGTGTATTTTGTTTAGCTTGGACTCATTTTTAGTGACAATATTTTCAGATATATTAGAAAAACAACCTAATAGTAGTCCAGTTACTTGCATTTTGCTTGTTTAGACAAAACATTATTAAGCACTTTTTATGTGTTGGCAACTGTTTGGAGTGCTTTCGCATGCATTAGCTCACTTAATTCTAAGTCACCCTTCGAGGTAGGTATTGTTACTAGACAGAGTATATTGATCAGAAAAGCGAAATGTAGTTAAGCTGGGGTCGCCCAGCTAGCAAGTGGCAGAATTAGAGAGCAAGCTCTGGCCGAAGTTTCCAGTCCAAGTTCTTAACTACCATGGTATACTTCCTTCCATATTGTTTTATATTTATATGAACTATTCATCTGTCCATTCATTTATTCACTCTATAATTATTTATGGAGCTTCTATTTTATGTCAGACACTCTTTTAGGCTGTAATAGGACAGGCTAGGCTCTGTTGTGATAATTCAATCATATGAAGAAGCAAATGAAAAGTACTAAAACTTCTGTGGCTTACTTACCACATAAACATTTTTTCCTTATTTATGGCAAAGCCTACTGTTGATACCATGACTTTCCTGGGCAGCTTGTTCCAAGTTATGATTAAAGGATCCATGGAGGCTAGTATCTGCTTGAGGTCTCACTCTCTCAGTTTATGGCCTTAGGAAGGGAAGACAGGGATGAGAGGTAGAACTTATTGCGGTCTTAGACATCACCTCTGCTCACAGTTGATTTGTTGTATTGTGGCCCCTCCGAGCTTCTAGGGGGCTGAGGAGTATTTTTTGTGTATCCGTAAAGGTGAGAAAAACTATATATTGGTGAATACTAATTGTGTTTACAATCTTGGCCACCGTGTGATCTTACATATCTTGGTTATTTGTGTAAACTGCATGAAAGCGAGCACTTGGTCAAAATTATGCACTTGTGCTTAGCACATCGCCTGATATGTAGTGGGCAATAAACTCGCATGTTTTTTGAGTGTGGGAAGAAACCAAGAAATTAAAGTGAAGCACGACATGTGCCATTTGTTTTGCTAATGAATGTATTTGTCCCTGGTTAGCCCAGGTGAAAGGTATACTGGTATTTCATTGTTTAATCATTTCAACTTTTCTGTTGCTATGAAATTTGTCAAAATTAAAGGTTGAGGAAAAAAAAACACAAATGAGTGTAGAAGGTATGAGGAGCGATAACATAGGCAAGCTCTGAAAGTGTTTTGGTGCAGTGTAATCAAGGGCATGTTTGTGACCAAGTGGGCCAGCAAAGGGGAACTCACAGAGTCATATACTAGGGAACCTTTTTTTTAACCTTGGTTTCTTTGACTTTACCTGTGCTTTCACTTTACTCCTTACTGAAGTATTGGAATCGGTTCTGCTACATATGGTCCTTCTCTCTTTGGCCCGAGGCTTCAGTGGTGGAGTCCTTTAAAAGAAAATTGCTTGTGCACTGACAAAAATAAGGGGGAAGAAATATCCAATTGCAAATTGAATGCTCTGCTGTATGATTAACTTCTTGAAATGCTGCAAGTGTGTTTTAATTATGTTAGTGGCTATGTCTTGCAGCAAAATTTACAATCATTCTACGTAGCCTTCCCTCACCTCAAAGTAATTTGAAGTTATAGGATTAGTTCCTTTTTTCAGGTGGCAGATATTGTTCTCATTGAACCTCCTCTTATTGTTTGTTTAAGGTTGCTTTTGTGTTGAGGTAGGTATTGACTGAAAATGTTGCTGACACATATATTCTAGTCTCTCACAAGGCTGGAGGTTGTAAAAGAGACGATGCAAAATTCAATATATGCATTGACCAAAGTTTCCAAATTAATGCTAGTGTCATCTATGGGAGATAACTTTATTTATTTATTGTTTCAACATTTTATAACTGCTCCAGGTATTAGGAATATAAAGATAATGGTAGTAGCCCTCAAGGGGTTTGCTATATGTTGGAGGAGACAGCTCTGTTCACAAATAAGTGCCATAAGTTATAACCAGTGCTAGATTAGAATTCAGTAACTGGTACAAAGGAAAGACCCAGGCTCTGGAATCAGAAGGCTGATATTTGAATTCTGCCTTATTATAATACTTACCACTGGTGTATTAAGGCTTTTACCAGAATCAAATGAAGTAGTATATATGTGAAGGCACATTTGATGAACTGTAAGATGATCTACCATGTTAATTATTATTGTCTATTTGTGTAAAGATCAAAATTTTGGAAAAAAGTCTATAAAAAGGAACCAAATTGCCCGAGTTTCTTATATTATTATTGCTGCTGCTGCTGCTTCAGTATAGAATGTTGTTGTGGGATGAGTTCAGGCTTTTTTGGAATCCTGTTTCCCTGGGAAATCCTCTTTCCTTGAGAAAATAGAAGTAACTAGATTACTTCCATACTATCCCACCACCTGCCTGCAGTTATACTTGTATTTTGTATCTTTTCTCTTGTCCCTACAAATGAACTGTCCTTGTTTCAGCAAAGGCCAACCCCTTCCATTTGTCCCCTACATCTCCCGTCCTTGTATACCGAAGGATATTTTTTAACTACGTCATGAATTCTATTATCTCTTAGATTTATCAGCATACGACATGCTTTTATTTCTCCTATCATAAAAACTCTTTAGAATCTTTGCCCTCTAGCTGCCACCCCATTTCTTTCTCGTTCTTTAAATATTTTAGAGTTGTTTATGCTTGTTTCTAATTCCTTTCTAGTCTCTCTTCAGTTCACTTGAATGAATGATTTCACTGAATCACTCCATGACTTCACTGAAATTGTTCATATTGATGTTATCAATGTCTTCAGTATTTTTCCAGGTTATCAGTTTTGTTGTTATTCTTTAATTCCTACTAATTGCTGCTAATATAAAACCCTCTTATTCTATTTTCCTCTTTTCCTTTCCTTCTCCCCTTTTTAGTTGTATTATTTCTATTTTGTCACACATATAATATTTGTACATAAGTTTCTAAATTTCATCTTTGCCTTTCTTTAGTCTTAGATGTCCATTTATATATTTCAAATTGCCGTTTCAGGTCTTTTATTTAAGATCTCTCAGTTGTATTGTGGTTGGATGAAGTTATTCTCTAGCAGATATTTTGACAAGGGCTTGTAGGTGATGAGTTCCTTAAGTTTTTGTATGTTCAAAATTGCTTTTCTGTAGCCTTGGTATCTGAAGGAAAACTTGTCTGGAGATAAAATCCTTGGCTTACCTTTTTTTTTTTCCCATTAAACTTTTAAAAAATGCCACTCTATTGTTTTGCTTTGTATGTTGGATTTGGAAATTCTGATGTAATCAAATCATTTCCCATTAGTATGTTATTTGTCCATTTTTTTTTAGAGGTCTTTTTTTTTTTTCTCTTGTGAGAGAGTATCATTCTGTTGCCCTGAGTAGAGTGTTATGGCGTCAGCCTAGGTCACAGCAACCTCAAACTCCTGGGCTCAAGCGATCATCTTGCCTCAGCCTCCCGAGTAGCTGGGACTACAGGCGCACTCAACAACACCCAGCTATTTTTTTCTATTTTTAGTAGAGATGGAGTCTCACTCTTGCTCATGCTGGTCTAAAACTCCTGAGTTCAAGCAGTCCTCCTGCCTAGGCCTCCCAGAGTGCTAGAATTACAGGTGTGAGCCACCGCACCGAGCCTAAGAAGTCTTGAAGTTTTCTTTATCTTTGATATCTAATAGCTTTCCTAGGATATTGGAGTCTATCATTCTGGGTTAATTTTCCCAGGAATGTGTTGGCCCATTTAATGTATAGATTCAGATCTTTTTCTATTTCTGGAAAATTTTTTTGTATTATAATTTTAAATATTGTATGCTTTGGTTTTGTTGTTCTTCTTCAGATTCTCTGATAATTCAAATGTTGTTGCTTTTTATTGTTTTCTGTTTCTAGTATTTTTTTAATTTGACTCTTTTTACCTCTTCCTTTATCTCATTTCCTTTTTACTTCTTTCACTTTCATTTTTTCATTGTTTTCTTGCATTTAAAGCCTCTTATTAAATTCACATTTTAGTACCTTGTAATTTATTCTTCATTTTAAGATAATTTTGTCTTTTTCTTTTATTTCTTTTTTGAATTTAGTACACATTTTATTATTAGCTGTTTTTTAATTTTCTTGTCCAATTCTATTCTTAGTTATTCAGTTTTTCATTGAATATAGTTTTTCAAGTTTTCCTCATCCTCAGATGCCTGTTTGAGCATATCTAATTCTGTTGAGAGTGTCATCTTAAACTTTCTTTTGCTTCAAGTTTGTCTTTTTCAAGGATAATTTCCCTTTGTTGGCATTTGTTGACTTTTGTCTTCTGATTTTCTGCAAGGTATTTGTGAATCTTTCTGTTTGTTTTTTATGGTATTTGAATGCTTTAAAAGGTCTGTAGCTTAATGGTGCCCTCTTTTGTGAGTGTAGCAAGGTTCAAATACTCTAGTAGATTTTTCCCTTTAGTTTTGGTGAGGGGATGTGAGTCCTCTTATGCTGTGGTTCTCCTTTGTCTTGCAGCACACTACATTTTCCCCTTTAATTCTTTCCCCCTACACCGCTCAATTGGCAAAAGGCATGTCTTCCTTTTCCTTCAGAAGCTATATGTTTGGGAGACTGCCTGTTCATATCACACCTATACCTATGTCCCTTCCCTATGGTCCATGTCTGATTAACCTGTCTGCTTTTCTAGTACTTCCAGACTCCACTTAGACTTAATCTTGTTGGCACTGGTTTTAAATGGACCCTAGACTTCTTTGCTAATCTCTTTCTGCCCTCCCTGCTCACGGTAATATTATTTTGATCTGCTTTTGCTTACCACCAAGCCTTGTGGCGGGCTTCAGCGTGGGCCAGTGGGGACTCAGAGATTGGCAGGAGCAATGGAGATGACACACTAAGGTTTAGTGATTTTTCTCTTTTTACTTACAGGCATTTTGAAGTTTGGGTTATCCTCTATCTTCAAGTTAAGCTGAGAGCATGGTTTTCATGTAGATTTGTTATCCCCTTCTTGTTCTTTATTTTTGGAGGAAATACTGGGAGATGTACAGTAAAGCCATCCCAACTACTTAAGCTATTCAGAAGTTCTGGCAGCAAAATTTTTAACCTCAATACAACAAAACCCTCTTTTGCTTTTTTTTTTTAAAACTGAGGTAAAATTCATATAACATAATATTAGCCATTGCCCATTTTAAAGTATAAAATTCAGTGGCATTTAGTATATTCACTGTGTTCCAAGACTAGTTCAAGACATTTTTATTGCCCCAAAAGGAACCCATTAAGCAGCCACTCCTTATTCCTCATCTCCCCCCAGTTCGTGGCAACCACTAATCTGCTTTCTCTCTCTATGAAGGTGTCTATTCTGCATGTTTCATGTAAATGGAATGACATAATATGTGACCTTTTGAATCTGGCTTCTTTCACTTGCCATAATATTTTTAATGATCAACCATGTTTTGGCATGTATCAGTACTTCTTTCCTTTTTATGGCCGAATATATGCTACATATTGTTTATCCATTTTTCAGTTAATGGACATTTGAGTTGTTTCTACTTTTGGCTATTTATTGTGAATAGGGTTGCCATGAATATTCATGTACAAATATTTGTTTGAATACTTGTTTTCAATTCTTTTGTGTATAGACCTAGGATTGAATTGCTGGTCATATGATAATTTTATATTTAACTTTTTGAGGAACTTCCAAACTTTTTACACAGTAGCTAATGCCATTTCATGTTCCTACCAGCAATGTAGGAGGGTTCCAAATTCACTCTATCCTCCAGAACACTTGTTATTTTTCGTTTTTTTACTACAGTCATCTCTTCTTGCTTTTGTAAGTATATTTCTTAAGTCTAAGGGCAAAAATGGTCTTGTGTTATTATTTCAAATATTGATTTCTAAATGATGAATATTTTTTCTGCTATTTTTTAAATTGTTACATCAATTCTTAATGGGTAAAACTTCATTGGAAGTTTTGGCCTTTTCCATACTGATACTAAGACAAAATGGTAACCTGAGGCAGCCTCATTTGAGAGGAGCTTGTAGTAGATTCTAATTTGCATAATTGTACTAGACTTGTTATTTATATATTTTAAAAAGTATTTGATCGTGAATATATTTTATAAGATTTTACCACTTGGTAGTTTTGTTTCCAAACAGAAACAGATTTTTGCTAATATCCTTGACACTTATTGGTGATTTTCTTAATCATTTTTTAAATGCTATATTTGCTATACTTTTCATTTCATGATAAAAGGAATTTATTCATTGGAAGATCATTCCATCTTTCTTCATAAGATGTGCATTTATTTTATAGGTACCAAAGACACTGGGGTTGTTAAGGAGGTTAAGTGGCAAGTTTTACAGTCACCAGGGACGAGAACAGGTAAGGTGAATTGGCTTACCCTTCTGCTTCTCCAGCATTTTCTCCGGAGTACCTTTAAAGTCAAAGCTGAATGAATTTCTATGCTGTGTGTGGAAATTTCAAAAACAAACAAATAAAAAAACAAATGAACCTTGTGTATTCTAGATCTCCATCTATGTGTATCCATAATTATATACTCTGTGGTTGTGTGCATTAGTAAGAATTAATAGAGCTGTTTGCTGAAGATTTTTGTATTTTACTATATATCAATCTTTTTGCAAAAAATTTTTGAAAGTTATAGGGAATGTACCAAGTCCTTTTGGATTCTGGGAATGTAGTTCAAAAAATTCTCCTAGAAGGATTATATATCTTAGAATTTCCTATTTTATCTTTAAAAATCTTGTGAATTTGTATCCTCATCCATAATATATCCTTTTTGGGTTTGTTTTAAAATTAAAAAAAAAAAAATTCCTCTCCAAATCTGAGATTACTGATGCTCCAAGAGGAAATGAGCCTCCTTGATCCTGGTTTTCAAGTACCTTTGCTTTACTATTTTCTTACTGAGTAGGAGAAGCGTGGATGCATGGCAAGGATTTTGGGCCGTTTCATCCTGAATATAAATGATGCACTTAGGAACTGCCTCTGAGGGAGGTGGTTACATTTGTGTTCTCTGCATGGCTTTCACAAGAGTCTTGACCAACATGGGTATATATCAAATCATACTCCTATCTTGGGGAAACTCAAAATAATCTAATTTTTCTACTTCTTCAATTTCTTCCCCTGTGGAACTTGCTGATATGAAGTTAGCCCTCTGTATCTGTGGGTTCTGTATCCCTTGATTACTGTATTTTCAATCCATTGTTGGTTGAATCTGAGGATGTGGAACCTGTGGTTACAGAGGGCTGACTGTGCTGCACTCTTTGTTGTTATTTTGGAGTGTACTCCTTCTACTTATTACAAAAAACTTAACTGTAAAACAGGCTGAGGCAGGTCTTTCAGGAAGTATTCCTGAAGAAGGCATTGTTACCATAAGGATGACAACTCCAAGCATGTTATTGCCCTGAAGACATTCTAGTGGGACAACAGGTGGAGGTGGAAGACAGTGGTATTAATTGTGCTGACCCTGTGTAGGCCTAGGTTAATGTGTGTGTGACTTAGTTTTTAATAAGAAAGTTTAAAAAGTAAAAAACAACAACAACAACAAAAAAAGAGCTGGTTGTGGTAGCTCATGCTTATGTCCCAGATACTCGAAAGGTTGAGGGAGGATCGCTTGAACTCAGGAAGTTGAAGCTGCAGCAAGCTATGATTGTGCCACTGCACTGCAGCCTGAGCACCAGAGTGAGACCCTGTATCTAAAAAAAAAAAAATTATAGAAAAAAATACAGTAAATTGTAAAGAAAGGAAATATTTTTGTATAGCTGTACAATGTATTTGTGTTTTAAGCAAAGTGTTATAACAAGAGTGAAATGTTTAAAAAAAAGTGTATAAAGTAAAAAAGTTATAGTGAGATAAGGTTAATTTATTATTGAAGAAAGAAAAATGTTTTTAATAAATTTATTATTTTTAATATTTTTAAATTTAGTGTACCTTGAGTGTACAGTTTTTATAAGGTCTACAGTAGTGTACAGTAATGTCTTAGGCCTTCAGATTCACTCATCACTCACTCACTCACCCAGAATAACTAACTGTAAGCTCCATTTATAGTAAGTACTCTATACAGGTGTACCATTTTTTATCTTTTATACATATTTTTACTGCACCTTTTCTATGTTTAGATATGTTTAGATACACAAATACTTACCTTCGTGTTCCAGTTGCCTACAGTATTCAGTCGAGTAACAGGATTGTAGCCTGGGAGCAGTCGGGTCTACCATATAGCCTAGATGTGTAGTAGGCTACATCACTAGGCTTATGTAAGTACACTCTGTGGTGTTAACACAACAGCAAAATCGCCTTCATTAAGGGATGCATGACTGTACTATAATTTTAGAGTTGAAAGCGCTTATGGAGATTATCTAATAATTGCTTATTATCGTGAACACTTTCTAATTTACAAGTATTTTCACAGAATATCTCAGGAAGTTTGCATGACTTGCATTATGATGACTATTTTATTGGTGAAGAAATTAAAGCCTCAAGATAATGACTTATCTCAATTCACTTACCTAGACTGTGTCAGACAGAGATGGGTTTGTTCTTAGCTTGGCTTGTGGTTCAGTGCTTTTTTCCACCACCTCTAGTTGGCTATTGTCTGAACCCTTAGTTGGACAATTGAAGAAACACAAACCAAGATGTGCTGTACTTTAAAATAGCCAAGATTATAAATTACTTATCTCAGGAACAATGATCTATTTTACTACTTAAGTTTGGCAGCAATTATGTTTCTCTTTATTTGTTCCTCTTAACTACTAAAATTTTTTAAAAGTGGATCTGCTTTCCTATACTGTAACCATGGTCAATATTTAGTTCATTTTTTTTTTTTCTATTCACTTGTCAGACTACAAAGTAGCAACACTGAGATTGTACAGTATTAGAAGTAATATATATATAAACTAGCTAAGGCAGTGATTGTCATATTGCTGACACTTAGTAAATGATAGTGGTGGTAGCTGTTATTGATCTGTTAAATTCTTTATATCCAGAATCATAGAAGTATTAATTTGTAGTCTACAGGTATTTTTTGAGTTGTGGTTTGGTATACCTAAAACTTATAGGGCTTTAAATAATAACTTCTCATTGTCTGGCATATAATGCTATCTTTTAAAGAGTCTATTAAAAACAAGAATTATTTATGTTCTTTTTTAAAGGGTATTGACTTGGAAAAAAAATTTTCTAAAGGTTTTTTTTTTTCTTTTCTTCATACTTACCCAGTGTTTTTTTGTTAGGTTGTTAACCAGGCTTTTGGGGATGACTTTCTCTGATTCGAAGGATAGGTTTCTATTTTTTCCTCTTTTGTCAGACTTCTGAAGCACAGTGGGCTAGACTAGCTAGTAAACTCCTTGAGGGCAGGGATTTATGTTTGTTTTGTTCACTGCTGACTCCCCAGAGTGTTAAACAGTGCCTGGCATATAATATTTATTATTGAATGTATTCAATAAAAACTTGTGAGATGTTGGAAGAGCAGTGCTTATAAATGAGTCTTTGATTTATCTGAGGTTTTTTTCTTTAAGAATGTGTAGTAATTCAGAATGTTTTGAACGTATGCGTTAGA
Source organism: Lepilemur ruficaudatus (assembly GCA_963574885.1). NCBI lineage: Eukaryota > Metazoa > Chordata > Mammalia > Primates > Lepilemuridae > Lepilemur > Lepilemur ruficaudatus. The sequence goes on from CAUYRT010037587.1 coordinate 38,261, forward strand.
ATACAATACTTTTCATTTTAATATTGCTTGTATGTTTGAAAGGTATAGGAAATAGTAAATCACTCATTTTTAATCATTCTAAATGTAATAGATAATAGGCAATTGAAGAAAGTGAGAAATCTAAGCTAATTTCAGTACAAAGATCCGATATTTAACATTTTAACAAACTCTGTCTTAGAAAGGACTGTTAAGAAGTTTTATTGCAATGTTTGAGAGAAGGTACAATTCCTGCTCTAAAAATTGCTGCCAGTAGTAGAGAAGGCTTTAATTAGTGTTTTTAATTAAGAAAAGAACAAATGGATATTTGAGCTAGTGGTTTAATATAATTATGTTTCATATAAGTATGGTTTCATATAATCATAAATTATGGTTTCATATAAGTATGAACTAGAAGTGGGAGTTAAAATTTTATTTGCATGATGAATTTCAATAATATTTTGTTAGTATCACATTACTACACAAAATATTCAATGAAATAAGAAGAAAACATCTTTTGAAAAGTTTTGGGAAAATATTTGAGGCAGAGATAAGTAGGAGATTTGATAATGCAGTCAGTTAAAAGAGCCATGAATGAATTACTGGCGTAAGAAGACAATAGTATTGTCAGAGTTTACTGTGTAAAACCTCTTCAATAGCCATCTTCCTATGCCCCATGCCATCTACCCAATGATGCTAACTTACCAAGTAATTGATTTAGCTAGACTGCCTTTCAGTGTAATTAAATCCCATGGAATACAGTGGACTGCGACAGGTAGCTAGTGATATTCACTGTTTGCTGTCAAGCCATACTTCATGAAAATTTCTTTGTGTTCATATTTTAATAATTTATGCAGTTTTTCTCAATGAAAGATCCTAGGCCTTTTCCACCAAAAGATTTTGAAATAGTCACATTTTAAATGATCAGTTATATGCCAGACACTATGTGTATGTATAAATATTTTTTATTATTGTGACAATTATATGTTTTATTATCTTTTTAATCTTCACAACAACTCCAAAGATAATTCAGTGAAGTCTTATAGCTAGTGGCATAGCTGGGATTTGGAACTCTAGTGTCTATGGTATTTTGATGCTATATTGCTGCCATGTTCTTTTATGGACCCTCCGGAGAGGTAAGTTGAAATGACTTAGTGGAGAATGGGTAAGCTACCTCCTGTTTCTGTAAACCTGTGTATGTGCTTTATACTCAGTAAATGGTTTTACTTATCACCCATTTTGTAGTCAGAATAGCTACATAGAATCATAGAATCAGAGGGGAAAAACTAGTATATTTAGGAGAAAAAGTTCCAAAATTTCAGTTCTTTTGATAATTTGTTGGAAAAGCTTTTTAAAAAATGTCTTCTGATAGAGTTGGTTCTCAGTTATTCTAGATGACATAGAAATATACACAATGTATTAATATATTAGTAAAACATAAGAACATCTTTTACTAATTTTTTATCATTAAAACCAACTTTATTATCTACTTGATAGATGTTATTAGGAGCAAATGTGTGTTCTGTGGCTTTGGGATGCTATAAACATAAATATATTCTGTATATTGCATACTTCTTAATATATAGAATATGGTTATTTTCAGATTTTTAATACCTTTCAGAGGCTGACAAGTCCTAAACTGGCAGCTTTAGCCCAGTTCTCCTCTGCACTTCAGATTTATATATCTATTTGCTTACTTGACAGCTCTGGTAGGATAGCCTTCAGGCACTTCAAATCTAACATTTCCAAAACAAAACTCTAATAGCTTCTTTTTTTTCTTTCCTTAACCTGTTTCTGTTCTAGACTTGGTTAACTCAGTAATTCGTCCATTTGTCAAAGTGAGATACCTGAGATTTATTCCTGATACCTCCCTATCTTTCATACCCACATCTAACCTAACACCTGTGCTGCCATTATTGTCTTCACAGTGAACCTGGAATTTTTCCACTTCTTTCTTCTTTTATGGCTATCACCGTCTTATTGTTAATATAACTTCTCAACTCTCCTACTTTAGTAGATACTTAGCCAGTGACTTTTTAAAAATGTAAGTCAGTTAACCTTATTTTCTTGCTTAAAAAAAGCCTTGAATGGCTTTTCATTGGACTGAGAATAGAGAAAGACTAAAATTCTTATCTTAGCCCTAAAGACATTGCATGAGCTGGCCCATGACTATCTATGCAGACTCATCTCATACCATTGGCTCCTTCTCTTCTGGTTTGTTGGCCTTTTCTCAGCTCGCCAAGGGTGCCATGTTCTTTTCTTTGTGGATGCTATTTTTTCTGTTGGGAATGGTTCCCCTTATTTGTTCTCCTGACTTAATTTCTTCTCATTTTTGGGCATCAGCTCTATTTTCATATCCTCAGAATCCTCCTGTGGCCCTTGAATCTAAATAGGTTTCCTATTGTTATTCTCTCCCCCTGTATTTTCCTTCTATAACAGTAATCTACATTTGTAATGAGGATTTAATTGTATGCTTAATCTGTGTTTTCATGGCTCCGTGTAGTTAGAGCCACGTCTGCTTTACCTAGCCCCTAGGATAGTGCTTGGAATATAGTAGATGCATTAGATAATAACCTCTTTTGCAGTGAGAAATTAAATCAGATTCCTGCTAGCCTCTTTTTATGCCTCTCCTCCTCCCTCCCTCCCTCTTTCCTTCCTTTCTTCCTTTCCTCCTTCTTTATTCTCCCTTTCTCCCATCCTTCCTAATGTTTTTATTATAAAATATAATACAGATGTAGGAAATTGTAACAAACAAATGTATGGTTTAATGACTTTTTGGGGGACAGCTTTGTTGAAATATTCACATATAGTACAATTCACCCATTTAAAGAATATAATTCGGTGGTTTTTAGTATATTCACAGAATTGTAGAACCATCTCAATAATCAATTTTAGAAAATTTTTATTATCCTGAAAAAAACCACTCTATCTCTTAACCATCACTCTCAAAACTTCCCATCCCCCCATGCCCTAGGCAGCCAACCACCCATCTACTTTTTGTTTGAATACCTTTACCTATTCTGGACACTTCATATGAATAGATATGTAGTCCTTCATGACTGGCATCTTTCACTTAGCATCATGCTTTCAAGGTTCATTCATGTTGTAACATGTGTCAACAATTCATTTCTTTTTAGTGCTGAATATTTTGTTGTGTGTGGATATACAGTGTTTTATTTAGGTATTCATCAGTTGATGGGCATTTGCATTCTTTTTACTTTTTAGCTGTTACGGATAATACTGTGAACTTTTGCGTACAAGTTCTTTTGTGGAAATATCTTTTCATTTTTCTTGGAGTAGAATTGCTAGATCTTATGATAACTCTGTTTCACCATTGGAGGAACTATCAGACTATTTTGCAAGGTGGCTGCACCATTTTCTGTTCTTACTGGCAATGTATGACATTTCGAATTTCTCTATATCCTTTCAAGACTTGTTATTATCTGTATTCTTGATTCTAGTAATCCTAGCAGATGTGAAGTGGTTCCTGTTTGACATTTTAAGAGATGTATAACCTTGTAAATATTAACCAGGTCAGAGAACTCTGCCAGCTGCCACAGAAGCCTTCTGTGGACACTGTCACAATCACAGTTCCTGCCCTCCCTCCAAAAGCAACCATGATTCTATGCCTTACATTTATGTATAGTTTTGTTATCAAAGTTTTCATCTTTAACAACACCTTTTTTAAATTTAATATGCATTTTAACACTCTTTTTCTTTAGACTTCATAGTCTATGATAACTTCTTTGTTATCTGGTATGCCAGTATGTTCCAGGCTAAGTCGTAAATTTCCTATCCCACACCTTGATTTAGTCATTTCTCTAAAACTCCCTAATTTCTTTTAGTGGGAAATGATATTTCAAGACCACAGTTGGTTGCTAAGGGTATGCATTGATAATAGGACTGATCATTATTGCTAGGCTTTTTCAGTCAACAAAGCCAAGAAATATATTTATTTCTGTGTCTATCTATATACCTGTATATTTTAAAATATATTATCCATATATTTCTATTATATATCTATGTATTTATTAAACATAAAGTGTTTATATTTATCATGATAACTCTAATTTGGATTCAAAATTACAAGATTTTTGCTTAATCTCTTCTATTTTACATCATTCTTTTTGTTTTTTGTTTTTTTCCCCTTATACTTAGAATCCTGGCTTTTAGTTTGGGGGATGGTAGAATTACAATGTCATATAATTAATTATTTGTGTCTGTTTTACTTTTATATGCACAGCTGCCTAAGAATAATTATACTGATACTACTAGTATCAATATAGTTGCTGAAAGCAGTTACAAGTTTTTTTCTTGCATATTTTCTTCCTCTTCTCCTCCCATGTCTTATGGTTTTATTTCTACATTGTCAGAACACATAGTTATTCAAAGTTTTCTCTCTTTCTCAAATCATCTCTTAAGTTCTAATAGATGCATATTTCATGTGTATCCCTAGTCCTTATGTCGATTTCTGTTCATTTTTTTGGTCTGAAACCTGTTGTCAGATAGATTTATCAGGATTTGTTCATGGAAACAACATTTCTATATTCTTTCATGTTAAAGACAGTTTGTACCTTTAAGCTTATAAATCAATTGCTGTATATAAAATATTTGGTTTATATTTGCTTTATGTAGAGATCTTATATTTGTCACTCCATTTTCTTCTAGTATAAATCATGTTGTTGAAAAGTCTGATGCAAACATGATTTCCTTTCCCTTATAATTTACTTGGTCATTTTGCCTGGATGCCTGCCAAACTTTTTGCCTTTTCTCTTTTTTTTTTAAAGATAGAGTCTCACTCTGTCACCCAGGCTGGAGTACAGTGGTGTGATCATGGTTCACTCCAGCCTCATACTCCTGGGCTCAAGCAATCCTCCTACCTTACTTAGCCTCCTGAGTAGCTAGGACTATAGGCACACACCACTGCACCTGGCTAAATTTTTTGTTATTTTTTTTAGAGATGGGGTCTTGAACTCCTGGCTTAAAGTGATCCTCCGGTATCAGCCTCTAAGAGTGCTGGGATTATAGGTGTGTGCCAGCGCACCCAGCCCCTTTTTCTATAAAGTTCAATAATCTTAGTAGAATATATTTTAGAGTTGATTGCTTTCTTTTTTTCCCCTTCAAGTGCATGATGTTCCCTTTCAATGTGTAATTCAATTTATTTTTCACTTCAGGAAACTTTTGGAATTGTTTTTAATATTTGTTGTGATCTCTTGCTTCTATTTTCAACTTTGGAGGTGGCTGTTTTTCATATGTTGGATCATTTTTATCTGTCATTGTTTTCACTTTTCTCTTCAATTCTTTTTTGTTACTTTCTTAATTTCTTTTTCTTTTAGATATTTTTCTCCTTTTCATCTTCAATTTCTCTATATTATCTGTTTTGTTTACTCATACTTTCTCTAAATTTAGGCCTCATTTTTATAGTGCTGTTTTTCTTTTATTTGTAATTCTTTCAGATTTCTACCACCTTTTTATGACATTTCATAATTCTAATTTGTTATTTTATATGACTTTATTTCTTATTTTCTTTAAATTTTGAAATTTATTTTGAAATAATAGGTTAGAGGTAGAAATCTACTTTGTGAACCTCTTTTTTGCCATTCTTTTGTTGTTTGTAAGAATATAGTTCTGTTCTTTATTATATCTTTCCCTTTATTTTCTATACTAACTTTTCATGAGATTTGACCTTTACTTTCTTTAGTCAATTATCCCTGTATTTATCAATGTAGTTTCTGTTCCCAGAAGTTTCTTCTCAGCGTGGGACTTGTCCTGTACAAGTGAGCCTCGGCTTGTTTCTTTTGAGAGCTTATCGAGTGCCAGTTGTTTCAGGATCCCTTTGCATTCTCCCACTATTGGAGTGTGCATAATCTCTCCCAGTTTCCATTTATGTAAAAAGTACTTATCAAGTGCCTGGTCAGTATTTTGGCAAGTGACTACTCACTATTTTCTGTGTAGAGCAGTGAGGAAATTACCCACTGTGAATGCCAAGAGGTAATTGCCTGCATGTTAGGAGAGTTACTTGTATTGCTGCCACAGAGTCTTGTCATGCCATCTGGAGCTTGCCACATGAGCTTCTGGGCTTTGGCTGCCTCATTGGTAAAATGTAAAAAAAGTGGTAAAAATGCAAAATTAAAATGGTAGATTACAAGTGGAGGTGCATATCAGAGACGTGGGGAGTTTTTTCCAAAGGACACATGCCTGTGCTTTTCCAGCCTAGATTTCTATTTATCCTAAGGGTGGGGAGTGGGGCAGATGTTTATGTGATTCTGATACCCTCCTTCTTTAAGAATGTCAGCTCCTTATTTTCTTATTTCAGTTCTTTGTATTCTAGGATTTATATATTGTGGATGTACTTTCTACACTCAGGGAGCTTACAAAGTGGTTAGTGAAGCTAGATAAAATATTAGAAGTTAGAAGAATTAAATATCAGTACATGCCCCCAATATAAAAGATGTCACTGTAAACAGGAAAAAAAAAAAAAAAAACTCTGTAAAATAATTTAAAGAGGTTTATTCTGAGCCAAATTTGAGAGCCATGGCCCAGAGACATGTCTAAGAGGCCTTGAGCAAGTGGACTCACTGTGGTTGGGTTATAGTCCAGTCCATTCAGTCAATGGGGGGGAAGTTTAAGATTATATTTTAGTTCATATTGCTAAGGTAAAAATGAAGAGTACCAAGTGAATGGGACATGTTGTTGAAGTTTTAACTAAGGTAGATTATCGTGGATTCAGGTAGAATCCAGTGTTTGTACTGCTTTATTTAGAAGGCTGAGTTCTGTGGTAAATGCAGTAAATCACTTTACATAAACTCTAATTTTGTCCTTGGGACAACTTTATAATGTGTAGATGCTGTTATTTTTATTGTAAAGAGACTATAAAGGTACTTATGATAATTAACTAATGTGCCTAAGGTCACATAACTGTTAATACCAAGTGGCAGAATCAAGTTATATATTCTTTTTTTTTTTTTCTTTTTTATTGGGGGAAAACTACAAAGCATTTACAGTATAATGTTTACAGTCACAATTTATAGTGAGCTGATCTCCCAAAATATATTACCACTCAAGTTGACCTATCTTGTTACATTCAAAAATC
>CAUYRT010037595.1:0-60647 GCA_963574885.1 Lepilemur ruficaudatus
AATGTTTATGGCAGCACAATTCACTATTGCTAGGTCATGGAAACAACCCAAGTGCCTGTCAATTCATGAGTGGATTATTAAAATTTGGTATATGTTTACAATGGAATATTACTCAATTTTAAGAAATGACAGTGAGCTAGCTCTGCTTATATTATCCTGGATTAAGCTTGAGCCCATTATTCAAAGTGAGGTGACACAAGCCTGGAAGAATGGACCCTACATGTACTCGCCATCAAATTGGTACTGACTGATTAACACTATGGGGCTCAAATGGTGGTGGTGTTCACTAGGAATTCGGGGGGGGGGGCAGACCCACATCTGAGCGATGTGGTGAGCACTGTGGAGGGGAGGGGCATGCTTGAAAAGTAGCTGGGGAAGGGAATTAGGGGTCTCAATAGGGGGAAGGAAATCCTCTAAAACTTATTTATGTTAATAACTGTACAACTTGGTAAATTCACTAATAATCATTTAATTGTACACTTAAAATGGAGTAAAGGCATGATATATAAAGTATACTTCAATAAAGAAGAAAAAATAAATAAAATTAAAAATTAAAAAATGCCTCTTTTGTCATGAATCTGTGAATAAATGAAATAAATGTTTGAAATTTTAATTTCTATTTTTTTCTACTAACTAATATGACATTGGCCTTTTCAATATTCAACTTCCCACTTAATATTTGAACTTGGATATCTAATACATGTTACAACTTACACATTCAAAAGCAGAAATATTAGTTTCTCTGAAAACTCACTTCTCTCTTAGTTTTTTCCCCATCCCAGTAAATTTTACTAACATTTGTCTAGTACATAGTCCTTTAATAACATTCACTCTTGGCTTTTCCCACCACCTCTGCAAGTTCTATTGGCTCTAAATACCGTAAAGATAACCATGTCTCAGTATCTCACTTTCAACACTGTAGTGTAAGACACTATCATAATTTTTACAGGGATTGTTTAAATGATCTCTTACCTAGTGTTCTTATTGTTGTTTTATTTTTCTGCCACCTGTAGTGGGTTGAATAGTGTCATCTCAAATTTCATGTCCACCTAAAACCTCAGAATGTGACTTTATTTGGAAAAGGGGTCTTTGCATATGTGGTTGGTTAGGGACCTCAAGATTAAATCTTCCTGGATTCAGGGTGAGGTCTGAATCCAATGACTGATGTTCTTATAAGAAAAGGAAAGGATAGATAAATACAAAGAGAAGAAAGCAATGTGAAAATAAGGGGGAGACTAGAGTGAGGGTGTCTAAAAAGTCAAGGAACTGCAAAAATTGTGGATAACCCCTAGAAGCAAGGAAAGAGGCACGGGACGGTTTCTCTCTCAGAGCCTTCAGAAAGAACCAAGCTGCTGACACCTTGATTCCTGGACTGCTAACCTCCTGAACTGTGAGAGAATAAATTTCTGTTGTTTCAGTTTGTGGTCATTTGTTATCACAATCCTACAATCCTAGAAACTGATACAAGATCCTATTCTTCTGTGCTCATTTCTTCAAAAAGCACCCAAACAGCTTAACAAAAAAGAAAAAAAGAAAGAAAAAAAAACTCAAAAAGAAACAGAACAAGTCACTTACGTCCTAAAACCCCTTTAAGGATGAGCCATGCCATTTAGAGGAAATACGTAGCACTGGTCATGACCTACAAGCTTCTACAGGACCCCGTCCCTAGCTTTCCAACTTTATTACCTCTTTCAATCTCCTCTCACTCTCCCTAACTCTCTAAACACTTTGCCTTTCTTGTTCTTTGAATGTGACAAATTTATCTCTGCCTTATGAACTTTAACCTTATCCTTCTCTTTGTCTGAAATATTCTTCCATTAATATTTTCAGGTGTCTTAGTATCTTTTTTCATTCAATCTCTTCTCAGTTATCACAAAGAGTTCCTGTTTGACTCTTCTATCTAACACTGTCCATAACTGCATCTTACATTCTGTTGTAATTTTTTCATGGTTTTATAAACATTTGAAATCATTGTTTTTTCACTGATGTATTGGTTTTGATACTGCAATATAATTTAAGCTTCATCAAGAAAGGACTCTATTTTGTCTGTCATTTTGTGTACAATTATCAGAAGAGTGGTACATAGTAAGTGTTCAATAAAATGAATGACTAATTGACCAAAGACTCAAAATAACCGGTGAAAAAAGGCATAGCCTTGGTTAGCTGGACTGGGGCATGTGGGAACTCTGAAAACTAATCTCTGTTAATAAAAAGAGTGATTCTGCTGTCTGAATCCATTCATTGTTTTCTTTGCCTCACACAGTTAGACTTGGCATTGATATAACAACACTGGAATAATGAACTCAAGGAAAAGAGAAAGACAGAGCTCATTTTACTTATGAAGATAACACATATAAGTATCCTGGCAGAGTTTGAGATTTCATATGCCCCACGGTGCCATGAGTCAATAACGGTAATTGTCAATAGTAGTTGCCCAGAATACAAAGATTCACAGCAATATCAACTAAGTTCAGTGAATGTTAATACAAGATCAAAGATTTAGAAAACAATATAATGATGCTTTATTTTTATATTATCTCAATTAATAGGAACAAGAAAGAAAGAAGGTATCATCTGAAGACTTTTCTAAAAAGGTATTGACCTTTATGTTGTTACCTGACTTTGAAGAGTGCTCAAATTATTTTTGTTTACGCCGATATATATTAGATTTTACTGTTAGAAATACTGTCAAAGTACCAAGATGATTCCCTTCTGTTTGTCAAGCCTTTTCTAATTAATTTGGCATTATGTAAAGTGTGAAGTAAACATACATAAAAGAAAGAGATATCAGTCAAAAGAGTTTTTAGTTTTCCTTAAGTTTTGACAATACTTTTTGATTCTCTATTAAATACAGTATTAAAAATAGTCAAATATTACTTAAGCTGTATAATTGCTTCTTGTTTTAATTTGAAGTATCTGAGTAGTGGAAAACTCTGCCCCACATCCTAGAATGGAGCAGGAGGCAAATATATATTTTGCTTACAGCCACACTATAGGAATGTGATTTAAAAATCAAAGAAAAAATATTATGACACCCTCCTTTACAAGCAAAATGATTTGAAAATTATAATATTTGATTGAATTTTTTCTCCTTCAGGGCACAAATAGTCAACTTCGTCTTTTCCTCCAACGAGTCATTATGAATAACCATTATGTATATTTCATCTTCTCTCAGAAAATAAAGCATACTATTGTTGAAGTGCGTTATGCGCTTCCATTTTGTTTGCTTGTGGTCATTTATTTAAAACATTTTTTGTGATAATATGGTAAGGATCCTGTGCTCCCCAAATCGAGAAATACTGTGACACTATGAATCATGTGTCTTCCCAACAGAAGGAAACTCTCTAGCAATGGCAATGTGGAAAAGCCTTGGATTCAGAAAGGATTATCCATGAATAAACAAATACCTGTTGTCTAAGAGTGCAATTCCTAGCAACATCAAATGACTGAGATCGTCATGTGGTTTCCAGGGAATTAAGCAAAGTGAAAGAGTTTAACACGTTAATCACTTGCTCTTCACTGGGTCTTCTACTCAATGATATTGAGCCAATATCTTCCTACCAATCACAAAATATCCTGTATCCTTGTCTACCCCTCCATTAGTATCATTTTCTTCCACACCATGTCTAAATATCTTAAAAATAGTTTATGTTTGCAATTCTTACCTTTTTTCCTTTCACTATTTCCATCAATCGATGGAAATATTACTTCTAATATTAAGTTTTTACAGAAAATTCTTTGGACATCAATGTTCACTTATTGGAAAATTAAACTAGGTTCTCATCCTTTTATATTTATTTGCATGATTTCATCTCTATTGAATACTCCTTTATTTTTAAAACTTTTACCTGTTTATTTCTTCATTTTATTTTCTTTGCTAATTGTTTTCCTCTTCTTTATCTGATCAACCTATCTCAGCTTGCTTATCCTTATCCTCTGCTTCTTAAATATTGGTGACATTGTGTATTCATAATTTTTTACTACAATGATCAGCTTCCTGAGAGTAAGTTCTTATATATACTGACTAGTTTACAAACGTTCGTCTTTTACCCTCCCTTTCATAAGGATAATTTTGTAAATAGGCCTGTGATCCACACCCATGCACAAACCAACTGCAAGCGTCTCTTTAGAAGGATTGCCTCTAGCATTGTTTCATCATCATCATGATTATTATTGAAAGTATTTAGGGCAATGCATGCAGATAATTATTTATGTAAATATTGATAAACAGATGGAAAACCGTATTTTTATCTTTTATGCACCTATACATAAAATATCTACAAATTTCTTGATTATTCCTTATCTTAACTAATTCCATAAGATAAGCATGAAAAATTGCCAGGAGGAGAGAGTTAGGGGTGCCAATAAAGGGTTGGCTAAAATATAAAACCATAGAATAAGAAAAGAAATGATGATACAGCAAGTGTGACAGATAGTATTTTTTAAAAAAACAGTGAGGATCAGTAGTTTTCCATGTCTCGTTGAGTGTGGAATAACTGAAGGAGTAGGATTAGTCAGTGGAGTGAGGTGGGAATTAAGGGTGATGGTCTGAGAGCGAAGCATCGGCAAGGGGCACCCTGTGGGCAGGCTGGTTTCAGCCCTCAGCCCAGATTTCAGAAGGCCACAGATGGGGCCCTTGATCAGTTAACTCACCTGCTGTTCACTTACCTGCTCTCAGAGATGTGGGAATCATATTCTCATAACCTCCGGATGATAAAATCTCTTAGTTATTTTATAGTATATAATCTTATGGAAATCCTTATCTACATTCACCATCTAAGAACAAGAAAATTCATATGGAGCCAATAGCCTTAAAATAGCCACATAAATAAATTTACACTTTGTGGATGTTGCAGTCCCTCCCTGGTTGCATTTTATTGTTATGTGTTTCCTAAGCCTTAACTGTAGACAGGTCTAGTAGTGAGAGGAACTAGTAACTATTTGGAGGAACTCTTTGAAAGTCCTTGGCAATTTTTGTCTGCAAGAAAACAATGTAAATTGGCCAAGCTGTTAACATGATGGGATATCGTGGAGGCAAGTGTGCCTCTGCTCTGGGGACTCTCCTTCACTTAAAAAAAAAAAAAAAAAATTCTATTCAAACAGCCCTATGGAGCACACAGGATTTTAAAAAATGATTTAAATCCCAGAGCTTTGCTTATCCCACTTTAAGAAATTTTATAAATAAGGTAAGATATCATTCTAAGTAGTTATAACTTAATGAAGTTAAGTTTTCAAAAATAAAAAGGGTAGAATTTTTAATTCCCTGGTTCATGAGCATGCTTTCTATTTGCCTTCAATGTATTGACTTGGGAATTTTATGGAATTTTATGCATTGCTGTGTTGAAGTAACATTTAGAAATTCTGCCCTTTAAAAATATAAATTTACTGAAAAGGAGAAATGACTACCACAACTGGAGAAGGGAAAAATAGTAACTTGGTAATCACATTTTTTGTACTAATGTACTGATTTGAATTCATATTTTTTATCGAGCAGCTAAAATTTACCTTCCCTGTAGGAACAGCTATTATGTACCTTAGCAATGCTGTTCACCCATTCAGAATTCTAGAGACCTGGAATCGCACTGCTTGCTCCACAGTAGCTATACTAAATCAGCATCTCAAAAACAAACGATGCAAGTTTTTTATGAAAGTACCTGATTTCTGCCTATAAAATAAACTAACAGAATAGGAGCCACCAAGGCAGTTATTTTTTCATCACATTGTACCTCACTTATGAAAAAAGCAAAAAGAATTACAAAAAAAAAATAATTATACTATTTAATTTCACTAACCTAAAATCCCATATTAAGTATTTACATTACAGGATGTCATTTACTTTTGCATAATGCAGACTTATTATATAGCCTATATAAATTAGTGATTTAAGTTGCAATAATTAAACTTATAGTCTTCTTCTAGCTCTGCAGAATGTGAAATAATTGGTTATCTTTTAAATCCCTTATAGACGCTACTTAGCTTCTATTAAAAGAAATTCCTAATCCTTGATGTTCATTTACATTGAGATTTTACATGTTGTTATTTTCTTCCTTTCTGTGGTGAAGAACTTAACATGCAACAGTCCTCATAATGAAACAAATGCCAAATCCCCAAGGAAATTTCTCATAACACGATTCGGTCACTCATCCATGACAGTCTTCTTTCTCTACATGACTGGTTTCGATGGAGAATGGCAGTGTTTTCTGAAGTATGAACTGTGGGCCACCTACACCATAATCTCTTGGGACACTTGTTAAAAGTGTCACTTCACACGTACTGAGAAAAAAATCCTGGGGCACTCTAATAATCTTCATTCTAAGCCAGCAACTGTGGTGAATATTTTGGCCAAGATAGATTGATATCCACTAGTATATGATATGAATTCATTGATTAGTAATACTTGATTAAACAAATTTTTCAAAATATGTGTTTATTTGGTTAGTTGTTGGCATGGTAATAATAATGCTAAAATGTTGATTTTCAAATATTTTTAATTTTTATCATTACGCATTAGTGGATGCACTGTAATTGAAACAATCTTATTTTATATTGCCTTTTCCTGGCACATGTCACCTCCAGGAGTGTAGAGCTCTTTGTATGTTTTAATATAAAAATCGTTACAGAAATTTATTGCAAATGCTGACGTTTGGAGGAAAACTTGTTCAACTGGCAAATTAATCATTGTTTTCTGCAAAGTTTGGAAAAAGAGAAGAAATCTTCTACTGAATGGTATGGAAAATAGGAGACCCCACATTTTGTTCAGCTGTCATAAAGAAATTTTTTTCCTCCATGCGATCATCTATAAAATAGTCATATCATATAAAAATTTAATTTTTCCATATTCATTTTAAAAATAATTAAATATAATTTTAATAATTCCCAGATTTTAATAATCAAAGAATGATTTTAACATATTAAATGTAAAATTATTCACTAATAAAATTAAATGATCCCTTTTTCATTTTCTTTTTTGTTAAGTTAGCTTTTCCTATAGGATGAAACTGCTGTTCAGAGTAAATCAGGATACTCAGTACAAGGAAGGGTCAATTGGTTTGTATTTATTGTGCTTTAATAGAGTATTGCGATATCCACATGTTATACTATAGCATTGCACCAAGAAAATATTTTCTTAAAGATCATCTGTTTATTAATGCATTAATCTATGCATTATTTCATACATAAATATACCTAAAATACTTATATAGAAATAATATAGAAAAGATTAAAACAAAATTATACATGATCATCAACGATAAATATACTTATATCAGCATAGATGCAAGAACATCTATAATTTGTCTAATGGTTTTATTTTAGCTTTGAAGGGTTATAAGTTTTAAGGATAATTATTAGATGAAACGTCATGAATCAAAATATGAACAATTTAATTGTGTCCCTAAAATAAATAAATTTGGAATTTTTAAACTCTAAATAAATGTGTCTAATAACTAATCTTATCTCCTTAACTCATGATAGTTAATATCAGTAGTGTAAACATGAGCAAGTTACCACATATTCTAATTCATTATTCTGTTCTGAACATTTTTTTTCTAATATATAAGCATATCTACAAAGGTTAAATAAATATATATATATAACACATACTCAAAGGCATGTATAATCATCTAATAGGGATTGCCTACATCAAATTGCTAGTGTCTAGGATTCTACTTTATATACTCAGAAACTAAATCAGCCTTAATGTTAGTGTAATGAACTATTTTAATAATTTTAATAATTCACGTTAGAGTTATGCATAAATCTGAAAACAATAATGGTGGCAACCTCACTATAGTTGGATATTTGGGCTGGAAAATTATGATAAATGCTGCTGTGTGATTCAGTTAAAAATAATTACCCTTTCCTTCTTTTATTCATGTATTTAAGAAATATTTATTGAGTGCCTACTACATGCCATGCCTTTTTTTAGGTACTGAGGATAAAAGCAGTCAACAAAATAGATCAAGTCTCTACTTTCATCATTTCGTGGAACATACATTCTGGTAAAGGGCAAACATGGATACTAAAATTTTTAAAAACTAAATAATATAGAATGCGTCAGGTAATAGTAAGTGTTTTGATAAAAAATAAAGCAGAGTAATGCAGTGGCAACTTGGATTGGGTTCATATTGACTCCCTAGAATTGGTTACTATGTGTTCAAGAATTTTGCAAGCTATTGCAATTTTCAACCAGCAGTAGCTTGATGTTAGCCAATTTGGGAATATTCTGCACCCTAGAAATTGGAAATTAACAAAAGCCACAAATCCAAGGCTCCCTCTCTTCTATCCTTCCCACAGGCTGTTGTTAAGCATTTACTACTGGAGTAAGAAGTGGTAGGTGTGAGGGGCAGATACGAAGTGAAAAGATGGAGCAAGCCATGAAGGTAATATTTAAAAAAATTCTAATGAAACCTGTTCTCCCCTTTCTCAGTTTGTCATATACTCACGTTAGTTTCAGTACTGCTCATTGTGCACGCATGTGTCACGTCCATGTGCGTTTCTCACATATATAACTGGTGGGAGGGATCAGAATAGTACAGTTGTTAAAATCAAATTCTAAAGGGAGTTCTTCCACAGTTTTAATTCCAAGTCCTCTGTCTTTTACTATGTTATCTCTAAATTTCTGTTTTCTTATCTGTGAAATGGAGATATTAATGTAATATACTGTAAAAACACAAGGTAGATAATATACCTTTTCTACATTAATTGTATAATAAAGGTCAAATAGTATTGTTTTTATTGATGCTATTATTGTTCTAATTATTACTCTTACTGCAAGAGAACATATGTGCAAGGATATAGATTTACTTTTTTATTTTTGCCAAAACTATGAAATTTCTTTGGACTCTTTTTTCAGAAAGATAATAATGATGAATATATAATTTTTAATATTTAATAAGTTGGCAATTTTGTGCCACATGCAAAGTGATTTACTTACATTATCTCGTTTTGTCCTCACAACAACCCCACAAGATGAGTATTATTGTTTCTTAATTTAAAAGATGAAGCTGAGTTCAAAATGATCGTCGGTACTCAAAGTAAAGATTCAAATGTAGTCCTGATGTATTAAAAATTTTGTGCTCATAGTCTGTGTGGTATGCTGTCTCAAATTTTAGTTGCAACAGTACCTTGTAATATTTCCTAAAAAATTAAAAATATTATTTATTCATGTTTACTAGACAGAGCAGAGAATCAATCAAATTAAGAACACACTCTTTAACATTTTTCTTTTTCTGTTAAAATGTTCTAAACTTGTGGGTATAAAATATTTAGGATGCTTAGTGAGAATTTTGTACAATATATTGTGTCTGACAAGGGGAAAGAATTTATTTCACCATATAAATGTATTAAATGTATTCTAGTTCTGACCTAAATTTCAAGTCAAAAAAATTTTAAGGGCAATATTAGATTGATTGGGCTGATTCCCAGAGCTTTGCTTCCCTTAATATTCTTTCTATTTCAGGAGAATTGGCAGCATTGAGAATCAATACCTCAAAGAATAAAGTCTTATTTTAAACTGAAAATATTATTTTTAAAATGTTTGTGCTTAAACGTTCTAAAGTGTAAAGTGCTTATGAACAGACATATGCCACATGACTCATTATTTAAATATCTTTAAATTAAAATGTTTACTTCATAAATCAGTCTACTCTATAGGATTGATGAAAAGACTGCAAGATGTATTTTTACATATAACATTTTAATAAAATATTCAAAAATTCAGAAAACATTAAAGTAAGGCTTCCTAATTTGTATATATGTTATGCCCTGTGTTATTTTGGTATACACATAGACACACTTGCATAAAATCACACACAGCTTTCCTATTTACCATAGCTTTGAAAGATGATATTTTTCAAATTGAATTATTCATAAAATCCTAAGGCTAATTTATACATGAAAGAAAAGAAAAATGTTTCTCTTGCTCATAAATCTTTATTTATGAACAGAAATCTAAAAGATTTATAATCACTACATTATGGCAAGTTTCTACCCTACGATATATTAACTTGCAATCTTACCCTTAAGTAGAGAAGTCCTGTAGTAGTATATAAATCACAGGATATTTTGTTGGAAAAAATCTCTTGGGGTGATTATATTCACAACCCTGTGGGTAGGGTGGCTGATCTCAATAACCTCCTAGAGTTTCCAAATAGGTTGAATGAGTTTTATTTTATTGGGAATTGTATCACTATCACTCTCTATCCATAAAAAGTTATGTCATTATAAGCCATTTGCATAGATATACAAATTTAACAGTTAAAAACCAAATCCAGTATTATCATGTATATGAAATACTACATGACATTAGAATTTCAAAAAATGTCATTCTTTATCTTTCTAAACAAAATTAAACTTTCTCTGCTTATATGACTTGAATTGTTGGAAATTATAATTATATTTGTGTGGAGCCGTTTCTCCTTTCCACTGCAATTATACAGGAATACCATGTTCCATGCAATCAGGGTAAATTGGAGAAGAGCATTTTCTTTTTCAATTTAGTGTAATTTATTTTAATACATTTAGTACCTGAGTAGTTCTAACACTTATTTGTTATGTGATTTTGGTCAAACTGTTTTATCTCTCTGTGACTCAGTTTTATAATTTTTATAATGAAAACAGTAATTGTCATTACTTTATAGGGATACTGTAAAAATTCATAATTTAATACATGTAAAGTATTTGCAAAAGTTTTTTGCATACAGTATGCACTAAGTAAAAGTTAGGTATTACTCATCAAAACTAGGTCATCCTGCTGGAAGAATCCGTTCCCTCTCTGCCAGCTTGGACATGAACTCACAGGTCTATAATTCTTAGGCACCATTTGTGAAGATTCCACAGAGCTTGCCATCATGATTTCTTCTACAATTTTGGTGAAAAATATTGGTGAGGTCTAATTTTCTGCTTGTCATAAATCTTCCTAGCCCCACGGCTTTGCATATGCTAACCTTTTTATAGTTTCTCAATTGTTTCCTCTGTTATATAATATTTGTACTATTGTTTAGGGAGGGATTTTAAGTTAGGTAAGGATTTTAAGTTATTAAGAAAGGTCTTTAAACTTTCTGAAAGAAGGCAATATATAAATGATTTTTTAAAACATAATACAGTCGAATCTTCTTAAGAAGGTAGTTTGTAATTTAAAAAGAACATTGAAGAGGCTATTTGGCAAATTCTTAATATATTACCAGTTTATATATGCATATATTAACACAGATATCTACAATAACTATATTAAATAAGGTGTGCAGGTGCCTTCTTCAATACAGGTGATGTTCTGAAGAGATTTAATTAAATATAATGGTATAAACACAGTCTCTTCTCATTTCCTTAGTCCTTGAGAAACATAATTTTTATAGCTCTTTAAAATGTAAGAGTGAGTATTTTATCATGGATAAACAGTGTTTCATTTTCTTGAAGGATAAAATTTACTAATCCATAAAGTGTATCAGGAATTTGCTTTTACTATTAGTCCTACCTTGAGTTCCTTGTTTGCTCTTAGACCACGGTAGGGTATGATGACTCTGGCCCTTTGCTTCTTAGAAGCCCCCTTCCTTTGATCTCTAACCATCTGCTGCTGTTGGTCATTTTGTGTTACCATGTTCCGCTATAGGAATCTTCTGTTATTTGCAATGGAGATTATTTGAAGTTCTTTACTGAAGTGTCAGACAGGTGGATTTCAACATACCTGCACAATGATGGAACGATAGATATGGAAATGGGTATCACACAAGATGAGACCCTTTCTAATTATGGACATCCTCTACATTTTTGTCTTTCCATATTTTTTAACCAAGATCCCTCTTCCTCATGAATCCCATTAGTATCTCTGTCACTTTTTGCTCTTAAAACTAAGTTTCTCAAGTGTTGACCAGAAGCTACAAGAGGTCCTCTTCTGAACATTTGTCCAGTCGCTCTGGCTTGATAGAGATAGTTATTATAGCCCCTTGATTAGGTAAAGGTAGGTGTTCACAGGCTAAATAAGAAGAACTGAATGTAGCTGAATTTAATTTAATTTAATTTAATTTAAGGAGAACATAGATAAATGTATAAATGACTTATTCTTACACTTGATGAATTCATGCCTACTTTCTTTTAAAAAAAGTCAATGTCATAAACTGTTTTCTGCTCATTTTCCTAATTATCCAATATGTTCCTTCCTGCCTCTATCTTCCTTGTATTTTTCTTTTTATTAATGTAACTAATAGTTATTGATTTGCATGAATCTTCGGCAAATTATCTTTGAAGTAGCCACACAGATATCTGTGAACATGTCATAGATTTTTCTTGTCTGGGGTTGAAAATATTCTATTGGTCTTAATAAATGATTTCAACCATTTTTTTTAAATTTTAATGCAACTCATAGAAAAAAACATTTTATGTTGGCTTTTCCCTTGCACAAATACACCTCTCCACACACACAAATGTATGGATGTATGCACGTTTGTGTATTTATGTTTGTGAACATACATATTTTATATCTGAAATGAAAAGTAATGAACTTGCATATACTGTTATTCCCAATGCATTCTATCTTCTTTTCTTTTTTAGTCAAATAGATTTCAATTAATATAAGCTAAACTTTTCAAATCTAGCATATTCCTTTATATTCTATCTTATTCTTTTAAATGCTGGCCAAAATTTAATATATAGATTCCATAACCCATTATTTTCTACAATCTATTTTGAAAACAATATTTCTGATCAATCTGGTAGAGGGAAAAGAAGTTTGTTTCCATTTCAACATAAAGTGATCAAATTGGAACCAGTAACTTCAAATTCCTTTAGGAGGATAGTATGCAAAGGGGTGAATATTATAAAGTACTAAATATCATGAGAAATGTGTGTATACATTTTTCAATTCTTATCACACCCAATATAGGGATATTGTGAAAGTGCAATGTTTTCCCCTCACAAAACAAAAACAACGAGAATTATTATTATGAAGTGAAGAAAAAGTAGACATTTTATAATTTATCTCTCTTACTTTAAGAGGTCCTTAAGTGCTTATGTTGATCACCAAAATAGGGTTTGTAAGAAACAGAACCTCATTTCAGGCCCCACTTCTGATGCTTTTTCTGTAACCCAAACCCTTTCCCTGGCACATCTTCAAGCCCTGCTTGGACATTATGCAATGCTGATACGATAGCAGGACACTGGTTCTGAATTCATTGCTGCCTAAACCATTAGGAAATTGACAACTAATTTAGACAAGCATTTTAAAAACAAAAATAAGATACTAACTTATAAAATCATCACAAAAAAGTTATGCTTCAGAAAGAATAGTACAAAAAGAAGCAAATATTTGTGTGCATTCTTACATTCTCAAAGTTATTGAGATTCAAATTACTCTGTTTATGATTTTTAAAAAAAACCCAGGTTTTAGCATTTAAAAAGTTAGTAATATAGCTGTTCTGCTTCAAAGTCAATATCTTAGAGGAAATCTTCAAAGTTTTATATTTTTAGGGAGACTAGAAATAGCTAATTATTTTTAGTTTTTCTTGGTGTGTCAATTTTTTGTTTGTTTTGTTTTCTAACTATGGATGTGTATGCTTATTTTGGGGAGCTAGTTTCATTTTCACATTTTCCTGAGCTACCTTGATTAGAGGGAGAATCTACCTTCATGCCCTTTTCTCCACGCAAGATATCTGATTCTTCACCTTTTACAGGAGGGTGGAACTGGTTAACGAGCAGAACAGCTAAGCAGAATCTTGGGGACAGTGGACATTCAAAGACTGATGGCTGCCACCATAAGTAGCCTACACCACTAGAATTCCCACGTTTCCTACACAGCAATTGGCTTTCAGTACTAAAAGCCCTCTTTCCTCTTACATGCAAGGCACTGGTACCTCCATTCGACCTCCCTAGTTTGAGTCCCGTGCTCCTTACCGCAACCCAAGGAGAGTCTCCAATCTTATTTAGTTTTGAGGGGCTGAAAATCCCCTCTGAAATTTACCACTGTAATCTTAATGACACACACTTTAGACAGAAGTGCCTTCTAGCATTTGCTTCTTGAAGAAGGACCTAATTTTTTTTGTTTTGTTTTGTTTTTGTTTATTAAGTGGATCTCAGACTATGACCGAGGGAACAAAGCGGGAGAAAAGCTTAGAGAAAACAAAAATAAATATGTTTTGATGTAACCTTGCCACATCAATTTTGTTATCTTCATAGTACTTCGTGAATTAAATTACCTT
The DNA here is from genome assembly GCA_963574885.1 of Lepilemur ruficaudatus. Classification (NCBI taxonomy): domain Eukaryota; kingdom Metazoa; phylum Chordata; class Mammalia; order Primates; family Lepilemuridae; genus Lepilemur; species Lepilemur ruficaudatus. The sequence continues at coordinate 14,190 of CAUYRT010037595.1, forward strand.
ATTACATTATTTGTATATTATTATATGAATTTGCATATTTATTGTCTTTTATTGTAAGAGGGTACAATTTAAAATAGATTATACATTTTTTGAGGTAAGAAACCTCTTTGTCCAGTATCTCTAGAACCTGCGATAGTACCATGCAAGTTGGATGTAGTAAGGTTGGTGGGTAACAGTGCCATGTGCTTCATGGAAAATATATAGGGAAACATTTGCTTGTGAACAGTAGCTCCTCCTTGTTTTCCTATTGAGAAACATAGTATAAGATAAAGAATAAATGATTGAACGTAATAGAATACATGCATCAAAGTGAAAAAAAACACGTTTAGTTTACTGGTTACCTCTGGAGAGTAAGGAAGGAAGGGAGAAGTGATAAGAAATGGTGCTCTTGTTCACTCTTTAATGTTTTAATGAATTATTTCTAAAAGGATAAAACCAAATGATAAAAACAGTACTGTCTATTAAATCTGGGTGTTGACAGAAACACAGCTTATGTTATAATATTTGTCAATATATTTCAAAATTAAAAACTTAAACATTTTACAAGTATAAATGCACGGCTCACTCAGTCTAATCAGTAAAGAATGTCTAGATACAAATCCAGGCCACTTGGGAAATAATTTTAGGAGAAGAAAAAAGGGAACTTTTTTTTAATACATCAAAAATTCAAAACTTTGAAATATAGATTTGCTGATAGTAACTATCTTACCTTCAAAGTTCACAGATATACAATGATTCATTGTCTAAAGTTAAACACCTAAGGGTCCAAATCTCTAGAGGTGGTTCTTAACTTAGAATTTCAATAAGATAACAGAATTATTGAAAGTAGCTGATGCTGCACTATGAAAAAAAGAAGTGGATTTCTTAAGACTGTATGAAGCCCTTGAAAGTAGGGGGAATCACATTTTATTCATGCTAATTTCAACAGTGCCCTGCTAGCACAAATTATGTCCTCAATTGCATTTTGTCACAATTGTTGCTGGAACAAGATTTGTAAATATTGTCATGTTTAACATAAGCATGACTATGTAAAATGAACTACAGTTGATAGAGGAGTTGTTTTGATAAATATTTCTCCCAGTTAATTGGTGGAAATTCTTAGGCAGATGTAGCTGAAAGATTTCTGTTCTAATCTAGCCAAGACACTTTTTTGTTCTGCTATCACCCAAATTGTGTTAGTCTTCCTTTATATTCCCTATATTTTCTTCCTAACATCAAATAATTTGAAAACATCATGTTGTTATCTTGAAACAGAATATTTACAACAGTTATTGGTGAAAAATTTTTCATCTGCCTCTGTAAATCCTCAAATTATACTTTAAATAGGGCAACTTTATCAATATTATTCTTATACAAATTTTACTTTCCTCTAATATGCTCTTCAAAATACCTTTCTCCCCAGTTATATTGCTACAGATAAGTTTTGTTTTGTTCTTCTTGTTACATACGTAACCCTGCATGTCCATGGCTCTGCTCTGTCATTCTCTTAAAATCCGGACTTGTTCCATGTTTCCTCTAAGACACTCAGTGTAATCTCCAAATTGAAATCTCAGCTAAAATCAGATTTCCTTGCTACTCTCCCCATACTCAAGAATATACAAAAATAAGGGCATCATGACATTTTCTGAGTATTCTTTTCTCAATACCCCTTCTCTCACGTCTCTTTAGTTCACGATCATATTATATGTATATGTATTGGTGTTATATTTTAAAATCAATGTTTGCTTATTTTAGTCATGTATATAATGCTTCTCAGACACAATTGTTCTACAAATGTTATATAATAATCTCAATATCTATTCATGCTAAACACTATAAAATGAACATCTTGCAAAGTCTGTGTAAATCAATATACATCACTATGAGAATCCCTAAAATGTGTAAATAAAATTCATAGTAATATTTATGTGCATCAAGTACTTGGTAGAATTTAATAAAAGTCATGATAAAATAATGGTCATAAAGTAAGGTACTCTCATACCTGAACAGATTTTTTATTTACAGATTTATACAGCAGTGAAAACAGATGGGCAGATAATCAAAATGAATATATTTTATTGCATTGCCTGTTTTTAGAAGATTTGTTGCTAGATAGCTTCCGTACTTATTGATAGTACTAAAAGTGAAATGAATAAATAGGATGTGGAAGTATTTTTAACAAGGCTTGATTATTTATATAACATTTGGATTTTAACATTGTATTATTTTATAGGTTGTAAACTCTAACTTGCCCAATAGCATTACAAATACAGAGCAAAAACTTTAGTATCATGTCACAGAAATGAACAAATGCTTGTTATTTATTGAAATACAGTATTTCAATATAGTAATTCCAGAGGATAATGGTATTTCTTACAAATCTTATTTTTTGTGTGAACTTTAACCTTGAACTCTGACTTACATTAGATTCTTGTACAATTATTTTATAAGTTAATAAAAAAAACTTCAGATTTTCTTACTTAACAATTTACAATAACAATTTTAACGTATTGGCTTAATATCAAGTTTATTTAATTGTGCCAAGTTTTTATCAGATAATTTATGTAAGTAATGTATTTTATCACACCCACTCTCTGAGATAGGCATTATTTTAATTTTACATATGTAATACGTGATGGTTAGAACTACTTTATCTTGGCCATGATCAAATTACTAGTAAAGTGACAGGGCCAGAATTTGAACTAAGTTCTACCTTTCTCCATAACCTTGAATGTTTCCTTTTCCGAATTTCTTTTGATCAAAATTTTTGCTTTACAATATACCTTAAATACTTTACTTAAAACAGGGAATTATTATATTGATTAATAATACTTAAAGATAACATAATTTTTAGGTATCTCAAGAAGGAATTCCCAAATATTTTAATTCTAGCCACCTATGTGTAATGGAATGAAGAGTTCAAAATACACCACTGAGAAATGATTTCTGGAAAAACATTTTCATGATGACTGTCTGAGTTAAAACTCTCCAATAAACTGACAAGAGAAAGGATTTTAGGAACATTTTTAAACAAAGGTAAAATATTTGTTAAACTTTTGGCTTTTTAAAATATAGTTGCCCTGTGACTGACCATGTAAGACCTTTATCTTTCCTTCCATCCCTTTCTATCTCCTTCCAGGGGGTCTGAGTAGACAAAGTATCTCAGAACCTGGAGGTATTCTCCTCCAGGCCAACTAAACAAGGGATAAGGGATAAAGGAAGAAGTTACTGAAAACATTTCCTTAAGAAGACTATAAAATTTAAAGAGATGCAATAAGAATATAGTTAATCTAGAAACACCAATAAAATGGTTCGAAGAAAAAATAACCTAAGCACCCTATATGGTGTATTTTCCAAATATAACAGTTGGATTGAGTTCCAATTTTAAATGAAATTAAAAGTAATGAAGCATAATAATAGGTGCTATGAAAAAACATGGAGTAAAGATGATTAGTACCCTCTCACAGTCATATTAATTATAGTTCTATATATAAGAATTTATCATGGAAAATGTTTTTATAACTTCAGGATATTACAGGGGTACAAATGTTTTGGTTACATGGACTGTTTTTGTACTGTTTGAGTCAAAGTTATAAGTGGGCCTATCACCCAGTAAGTGTACATTGTACCAGTTAGGTATAATTTCACCCATTCCCTGCTTCCTTCTCCCACCTACATAATTTTTGTTGAGTTTTAACTTCCATCTGTGCACATGAGTGCTGATCAGTTAGTTCCAATTTAATAGTGAGTACATGTGGTGTTTGTTTTTCCATTCTTGCAATACTTCACTGAGGAGGATGGTCTCCAGTTCCATCCAGATTTTTGCAAAAGGTATTAGTTCATTTTTTATGGCTGTGTAGTACTCTATGGTACGCATATACCATATTTTATTAAACCACTCATGAATTGAGGGGCACTTCGGTTGATTTCACTTCTTTGCATTGTGCTGCAATAAACATTCTAGTGCAAGTGTCTTTTTGATAAAATGACTTTTTTTTTCCTTTGGTAAATACTGAGTAGTGGGATTGCTGCACCAAATGATAGGTCTACTTTTAGTTCTTTGAGGAATCTTCATATCATTTTCCACAGAGGTTGCAGTAGTTTTCAGTCCCACCAACAGTGTATAAGTGTTCCTTTCTCTATGCATCCATGCCAGCATCTATTATTCTGGGACTTTTTGATAAAAAACATTCTCATTGGGGTTAGGTGCTATCTCATTGTGGTTTTGATTTGCATTTCTCTGACAATTAGTCACACTGAGCATTTTTTTCATATCTTTATTGGCCATTAGTCTATCATCTTTAGAAAAGCCTTTTTCATGTCTTTTGCCCACTTTTTAATAGGGTGGTTTTATTTTTTTCTTGCTAATTTGCTTGAGTTTCTCATAGATTCTGGGTATTAGCTCTCTATCAGATGGATAGCATGCAAATATTTTCTCCCATTCTGTAGGTTGTCTATTTGTTCTGTTGATTGTCTCTTTGGCTAGGCAGAATTTTTTTTTTTAATTTAATCAAGTCCCATTCATTTATTTTTGTTTTTGCCATGATTGCCTTTGGAGTCTGCTTCATGAATTCTTTGCCTAAGCTGATGTCTAGGAGAGTTTTTCCCAACATTTTTTTCTAGAATTCGTATGGTTTTTTGCCTTAGATTTAAGTCTGTTATTCATCTTGAATTAGTTTTTATGAATGGTAAGAGATATGGATACTGTTTCAATCTTCTATATGTAGCTATCCAATTTTCCCAGCATCATTTATTGAATAGGGATTCTTTTCCCCAGTGTACACTGCTGTCTACTTTGTCAAAGATCAGTTGGCAATATGTAGATGGTTTTATATCCAGGGTCTCTGTTCTGTTCTATTGGCCTATGTCTCTATTTTTGTGCCAATATCAAGCTGTTTGATTACCATAGAGCTGTAGTATACCTTAAAGTCTGGTAAAGTGTTGTCTCTTGATTTGTTCCCTTTGTTTAAGGTTGCTTTCACTTTTCAGGCTCTTTTCTGTTTCCAAATGAAGTGTAGAATTATTTTTTATAGATCTGTGAAAAAGTGACATTGGTATTTTGATGAGGATTGCACTGAATCTGTAAATCACTTTCTGTAGTATTAACATTTTAACAATGCTGATTCTGCTGATCCAAGAGCATGATAAGTTTTTCCATGTGTTTACATCATCTGCAATTTCCTTCATCAATGCTTCATAGTTCTCTTTGTAGAGATTTTTCACCTCCTTCATTAAATATGATCCTAGGTGTTTTATTGTCTTTGTGGCTATTGTGAAAGGTATTAAGACTTTAATTTGATCCTCAGCTTTACTTTTGTTGGTATATAGGAAAGTTACTGATTTGTGTACATCAATTTTGTAATCTGAGACTTTGCTGAATTTATCTATTAATTCCAGGAATCTTTTGGTGGAATCTTTGGGGATTTATAGATATAAGATCATATCATCAGCAAAGCACAATAATTTGACCTTCTCTTTCCAGATTTGGATACCCTTAATTTCCTTCTTTTCCCTGATTGCTCTGGCTAGGAATTCCAGCACTATGTTGAATAGAAGTGGTAACAGTGGGCATCCTTGTCTTGTTTCAGTTCTGAGTGAAAATGTTTTCAACTTTTCCCCATTCAGTATGATGTTGGAGGTGAATTTTTCATATTTGGCTTTATAAGTTTGAGGTATGTTTCATCTATGCCTATTTTGTTAAGAGTTTTTGTCATAAAAGGATGCTGAATTTTGTCAAATGCTTTTCTCTGCATCTATTGAGATGATCATGGAGAATTTTTTCTTTTTCTTTTTTTATTTTATGTTTGATTTATTTATCTTTTCTTTTTTTATTTCAGGAAATTATGAGAGTACAAACATTTTGGTTACATTTTATATCTTTGCCTCTCCCCAGCAAGGGTTAGAGGCATACCCCTCCCCTCCGCAATGCTCACCACGTCCCTCAGTTGTCAGTCTATCTCCCCAACCCCCTAAGTACTTGCCATCAAATTGCTACTGACTGATCATGGAGAATTTTAAGGCAGATTCTTAAAAAGGGAACATAGGCAAATCTCTTTGCCAAATTTCACAGAGAGAATATGGAATGGTCATCCAAAACTTTGAGTTTACTCCACTTTTGAGTTTGTGAGGACCTTCCTTACACTTTTGGAGTAAGATAATAGTAGAAAAGTATAGTAGCTTATAGAGTAAGAGAAACCAGAAGAAAAGAAGGGATTTCAGTGTCTTATGCCACTCTAACCCGGAAAACTTAAATAACTCATTTCTATGTGAGGAAAAATTAGTAAGATTTGTCACTAAGCTTGGAATTGTAGCTAAGATCCAAGTCAGAGGACCGGGGCACTTCATACTCACACCCTACAAAGAGATATCAAGGAGCCAGAATGCACCCCCACCACTCCCTTACCCATGCTTATAAAATGGAGAATAGACCCTCCTATTTTTATCCACTACTCCGCCAACTTCCCATCTTGTCCTCCTAAACAAATCAGGTCCAAAAATAGCAAGGAAAAAAAGATTATGTTAGGTGATTTGAAGAAAATATATCTATTCAATAGGAATGATTTAGAAATGATAATCATGAAACTACTTAATCACAGAGCTGTCCAACTTATTATCAAGGAACAAAATAAGAAACCCCCTATGAAAAATATTTTAGGAAGAGACTAAATATTTAATGGGAGACTAAATTAGTTCGTAATTAATTGTGTTTCACAATTAATCTCACTTTACACACTAGTTACATGCACTCTCCTGAACCCACAAAGTCCAAAGAGGCAACCAGCACTGGAGAGGGCAAGTGATGACACTGAAGATGGGACAAGGTTACCTCCTGTCAGCAAGGCATGACTATCTATGTCTATAAGGGGATCCTTGTGTTTACTTTTACCCTGTGCCCGGTACTAGGAGACCTGTACCTAGTACCTAGCCAGTGTCCTTTCTCAGAGTCAGGTAAGGGTCCTCTCCTTCATTCCCACAATGAGTGTGCTGTGGAAATGGAAGTGAGTACATTCTGAGCTAGATCTGGAATTAGAGTTTAAAACTGTACTGGACGAAATTTTAATAAACATTACAACCAGGAAATAATAGAATTTAAGTATTAAGAGGCTAACATCTTGCTATAAATGAAGGGTTCAAACTAGTACAGGCAAAGGGTGCTATTTTTGCAAAAAGGCATTCTCACTTGAAATTACCCAATAAATTGTCAATAACTTGATTATGTATATTTTGCTACTTCAGAATTCCTGAGTGAGATATCGCTATTGAGAAGAGATAGTTTAACTTTTTCTATGAATATTATGTATGTCTGTACTGAAAACAAAAATGAATATTAACAGTAATCCTCTTATACCTGAAGGTAAAACTCTCCTGATATTTTACAGTAGCATATTTTTTCAGCTCAAATAATGATGTCTGCTTTAGCTGTTTTAGCAGAATATTGCATTTCTCTAAACAAAAAAATCATGGAAAAATTTATACTATTTCACATTATCATAAGATAGTTCACTTCAACTTTGATTGTGAAATTTTATAGTTAAAATTTTAAGTGTCTGTTTTATTGTTCCCTTCCAAATTTATGTTTGAAGCAATATTTTCTGAAAATTATGTCTACTTATGAATTATTCTGTCAGAAACTACTTGCTTCAAATTATTTACGCTCAATTTTATTGAACAGTTGAACCATCTAGATATATTATGTTTGATTGTATGTAGACATTGTCTTTCTTGAGAAATGTTTTTTTGGTTAAGTATTACTTACTGTTTTCCCAAGAATAGGCAGTACTATTTATATGATATATATGAAATAATATAAACCAAAGTTGCAAGCATTAAGTTATCTTAGACATTTTACTACCCTCAAGACATCTTATTTTTGATTCACTGTTTTCATTAAGTTCTCTTTCCAACAATAGTGTTTAACTTTAATGCCATTTATTTTTACTTCTGTCTGCTCTAAAGGGAATCAATTCTACTTGGTATCTGGCATATAGTCATCTGATAGTTTTGTTTTGCTTTAACTTCACAGAACATTTTTTTTCTTTTAGTTCTATCCTGAAAACTAAATAAATATATTTTATCACCCGAAAATTTTTACACAAATACACTGGATAAAAAACTGTTTGGTATACAGAAATGCCAGTGTAACAGTTTACTTCTATATGAAATTATTAGGACAAATTTCTCAATATACAAAACAAATTTTGCTCTGTTCATTCATAACTAAGAGTAGTGAACTAGATGCAGAGAAATTTTCAAGAGCTCTGTTAAATAATAAATTGAAATTATTTTTTGCTTAGGATATTCAGTTTCCCTGTATAATATTTAAGCAATTACATTTCCTATACATTAGAAGAAATGAGCCATGTTAAAATGCATCCTTGGGAGAAAACACATTTCACTTTATTATAACCAAAAACTTAGAGAAAAATAGTGTGCTGTTTTGTAGTTAACAGCAGTCTCACATGCTTCCACACATGTTAATACTTTGCAAAGGTCAATATAATTTAAAATATATAATTGATGAGACAGGTTACTATAAAAAATAACTCTTTTCAAAAATCAAGTGACACTCTCAGGTTCTCAGTGACCACTTTTTGTGTTTTTTTCTTATATCCAATTTGTGATCAATTTGGAGGCCTATGGAAACAAAGGAACATGTTACCAATTTCACCAGACTACATCAAATACATTCTCATTGTTATACTATGTTAAAATAGTTATATTTCACAGTGGGTAAAGTAGATACTCTGAGTTGAGTTGCTAACCCAACAGAGACACCTGCTTTTTTTCTTGCTAACAGAAACTTGACTCTTTAAAGGGGTCTATGTGCTCAAAAGCAGGAAATGACTCATGCTTTCTAATCACTGTGAATTCTATTTGGCCCCTTTGCTAGATCCTGGCCATTGGACTTATGAGAAATGATGCTGGGGGGAACTGGGAAGGATTTTACTTTCCTGGCAAAAAAAATTGCTGTTCTTTCTACTTTTTTATTTTCTTAAAGCAGTCAGTCATTTACTGCAGTTGCAGTAGCCATAGAATGACCATGCAAAAAGAATGGGAAAAGCAAAAGTCAATATACTAAGGGCGCCAGAGTGTTCAGAGAGAATTGGTTAGGGTGTTTGGTAACTTCATTAAAATTAAAAAAAAAAAAAAAGAAAGAAAGAAAACAAACATAACCACGATTGTGGTGAAATTCAGAGCCAATTATCATGTGATAACTAGAAGGAAAAAACAATACAGGTTAGGGTTAAATTTTGTTTCCTTCTAAACAGTATCTTGGAGAGTACTCCAGTGCCCCAGAATGTTATCTTATTTGGAAACAGGGCCTTTACAGAGATAATAAAGTTAAAATGGGGTCAACAGAGTGGGTCCTAATGTATGTAATATGGCTGGTGTCTTTTAAAAGAGGGAAAATTGGAGCATAGACACAGACAAGCACAGAGGGAGAGCACAGTCTTAAGACTGGAGTTATTTTAGTATGTTGCCACAAACAAAGGAACTACCAGAAGCCAGAAGAAGCCTGGAACAGATCTTTTGCTAGCATCTTCAGAGCGAGCATGGACCTACCAATGCCTTGATTTTAGCCCTCTGGTCTCTAAAACTGTGAGAAAATAAATTTCTTTTGTTCGAATCCACCTAGTTTGTGTTACTTTGTCACAGCAAGAAAATAATATACATATGATACTTAAGATTTAAAAGTGAAAAAAATGTATTTAGTCCCTTGATGAATAAAGTATAAAGTTTTTAAAACAAATATTACTAGTAAAAATTTAGTTGAACACTTTATTCTATATATAATGAAAATGATAAATATATATAGACTTTCTAAAATAGGGCTCATTAATTCTCAGTCTTCAAGAAAGTGTGTAATAGAAAATCAGCATTTGTTCATTAGATTCCCACAGACTTAGGTAGCAATGAAATATCTTTAAATTGCAGTCCATTCACGGCACACCCTTCAGATCAGTTTACTTTGATGCCTTTATAATGCAATCATCCAATCTATTCTCAATCCGTGCTTTCTTATTCATTCAGCATAACAATATCAAATGATTTATCTTTTGAATAGGTGATGCTTTTCTCAAACTGTATATGATTCACAAATTGCTTTCTTCAGCAGAGGGAAATGTGATCTCATTTCCTGCCAAACAAAGTAACCGCATAAAAAGGAAAGATACATATTAAGATGGTGCAAGTTATACCTTTTTACAGAAAAGAATATGGCATTAAAGTCATTTTTGTTATGAAAGTTGAAAAGGCAAAGGTCTAGTTTTCATCTCTTCCAGGATGGCAGGCTAACAGTTAAACATTCAAATAATCAAGACATTCTATTCTGTCCAGCCCTGGCTAAAATAAATTCTGGAGGAGTTTAACAACAAATCCCATGATTCTAAATAAATTAAAATTTTGTAGACAGATTATGTTGTTGAGTGAATTTTCTTGACAATGAAAAGTCCTATTACATCATATTAGTATATAAGGCATATTAAATTATTAGACTGGCTTTGCAAATGCATTATTAAATGGTGGTAAAGGAAGAGGTACATAATCAGATGAGATATTTTCCCAAAGTGGAATTACCAAAGCTATAATGATATTCATAACAGTTAAGGATTTTGCTAATCAGCTGTATGCTATTTCTAACTGTTTTAAAAGATAAAAATGGATGAATCCTCCACAGGCTTTGGTTTTCCTTGTAAGTTCTCTGGGTTTCTCAGGAGGATCCCACAGTATATAACATAACATAACAAAGACTGGTTAAATATAGTTAGAAATGCTATGCACAATATGCCCCACTGAGAATTCACAAAATGTATGAGCACGTTAAAAGCAATGAAAACTTGTGTAACCTTGCCTAACTCTCTGAACTTCCCAAACTCACTCCACTAAGAAATGCTTTATTCTGCTAAACATTTTCCAAAGTAATTGTTTTAATGTGTACTCTCACCCAAAATACAAGTTCCAGCTGGTCCACATTCTCCTCAACATTTGTATGGTCTTTCTTTTTCACATATAACCATTCTGATATGTATCTGTTAATATTCTGCTGTGGTTTAATTTGTACATCTTTGTTGAAAATGTTTATGTTGGTTTTGGCAATTGTTTAATTGGATTGTCTTTGTGATTTTCTTACTGATTTTCAAGAGCTTATAATGTTTTCTGGATATAATTACTTTGTTATATATAGGCATAGAAAATATCTTTTCAAGTATCAATTTTAAGGAAGTCTGACTTATCAATCTTTACTTTGATGGTTAATGCTTTTTGCATTCTGTCTTTAGATCATGAAAATATTATATTAATACTATGCTTTTGCTAGAAGCTTGATTGGTTTAGTTTCCATATTTAGCTCTATAAACATCTTGAATAAATTTGTTATGAGATACAGCTCCAATTCTTATTTTTTATTTCCATTATGGATGGATAGATAATAGACCCACCATCATCTATTGAAAATACTGTCATATTGAAATTCAGTAGGACTTTGTTTTGAATTAAGTAAATAAATGTGTAGGTCTATTTCTGGGCTCTCTATTCCATGCTGTTGTTTTGTTTATCTAAGTTTTCAATAATACACACTGTCTAAATTATTGTAAGTTTATAATACTAGTACGTCTTGATATTTGGTGATGTAGATCTTACTTTTTTCCTCCAGTATTGCCTTGGCTATTCTAGTTCTTTTCTACTTCTATATGAATTTAAGATTCAGATCATCCATATATACTGACCTTCTGATATCTGCTACTCATATAATTTCTATTAAGAACCCTAGGGAAAATGTAAGTATCTTTCACATAAAACACCATAAAACGCTCTCTATTTCTGGTGCCTCATTGTTTCAATGGCCTTTTTCAATGTGTTAGGTAGCTGGCTACTCTCATGCTTTTAGACTTTCAAAAACCAAATTCATAACCCCATTTTTTCATTTAAAAATTGAAGCTGAGGCAGGGTTCTTTAAAATTACCTTTCATTCACCTGTTTTTTTAAGTATGACATTTCATTCATATGCCAATATGGTTGTATTTATGTACTCCTCCATATTAAATCTTAGGTTGACCACTATATTTCTGATAATGAATTTTACAATATCTTATGGGATCCTTTAGAACTAGGTCTTATCTACTTGTGTCTCTAAAATCAGTTGTTAATTTTTTACATCCCTGTGCAAAAGTAATCCAATTGCACATGCCATGTTTTTAATATCAGAATGTTCCAGTACTAAGGTTTTTAATTAGGCAACGAGGATATGCAAACATTTTGAATTAAGACCCTGAGAAATAAATGCTCCACAGTCTTCTTGTAAAACTATTATTGTATGAAATAAATTTCCCATTGATTACCCAGAATTCCAAATGTATCAAAGCCTTTTTTGCCCCTATGATTCCATGATAACATCTGCCTAGTCACCAAAAGTTTGCTTAAGTAAGAAGAAGCACTCAAGAGATTATTCACTAAACAAGACAGTCTATTACATACAACTGTAATCTCTACCTCTGGACATAAAATAAGGGGTACTTAGTTTAATATATTTGTGTTGATACTAATAAAATTGGGAGAAGAAGATGTTTAAAATAAGCATGAACACAAATCACTATTTTGAATGTACCATTATTGTTGAGTCTGTATAAAGGGACAGAAGGCACAGCTATTTTGGGGGGAACTATCACAAGATTAGTTTTTAAGGAATGGTAACAGATCCATGTGAATATGTTTAGGAGGCATTTAAATATAGAAATGAAGCTTAGAATGTGATATAAATGAAAATGTACATCAGGTAGTTATCCCTTAGAAGATGTAATTTTTTTTAACTTTCTCTTTTATTTTTTAGATCTTAGGTCTGTTTCCTGCCTTAAATTTTTTTCTAACTATGGATAAAGAAAATATGTTTGGATGCTGTAGGTTCTAGACTGAAAAAACTATGTAGACTAAGGGTCTAAAACTACCATTTCGGGGCATATGTGAGAAGATCTAAATAGGCAAGTATGTTTGCCAAGAAATAAGATATTCAGAGAGAAATAAAGAAAACAAACTTGCAGGGAGAGTAAGAACAAGCAAACAAATTTTCTTTCCCCAAATTCCCAAGTCCCAGTACAAAGTTTTTATGAGACCTAGCTGTAATTTCTTCCTTTATTTAGGAGAAAAATTTCTTAATTACTATAAATTTCCCCAGCAAGAAGGATGTTCTGCAAAACACAATTTACTGACCTATATAATCACAATGCTTAATTAGTTTCAAATTGAAAATGATAGGTAAGTGTTATTGAATAACAACATTTTGGGGAAAATATTTAATACAGATGATCCTTCTTAGAGTTTATTCCCACACACTAGTCCTGAAAGATACCTTCCCCCTGAAAAAGTGGGTAAGTTGTTTAAATCAATGGTAAGACATTCCACACTCACGTCATTCCTAGAGACTGTGGAGTGACTAAAACAGACGTGATGAAGGGCCAAGAATTGGTAAAAAAAAAAAAAAAAAAATCTGTCCTTCATTTGTCTCCCTTTTTCTTTCTTTTTTTGCTGTGTATCTCTTTTGCTTAGTGAATTGTGACTAGCTGACAAATTATAAAACTTGCTGAAGCAGTTCTCAAAACATTATTCTGATGCTTATTGGGATCGTAAGCAAGTGGCATGAAAACCGAAATGATCCTAAACCATAAGTTTTGCTCTAAGTGAAAAACCAGTGAGTGCCTCAGCTAAAACTGCAAGGGTACGTAGTCTCCTTTTCCTTATCCTATAAAAACCTTACTAAATGTATTGATTCTTTGCATTCATTTTCATCATTTTGATCTTGTATATGCTTTATGAAGATTATCATGTTATGAAAAACATAAGGACTTTATTTCTTTCCTAATCTTCATGGTACACATATTTACAAAGATGAATATATTAACAATTATAGAAGAGGAACTAAATAAAAAGATTTAATATCTAAAAGGGATATTTTTAAGTAGAAATGACTATAGATATTTTATATTTATATAAAAATATGGCATTTTTATGAAAAAGCAAACATATACATTTTGGTAGACAATATAAGCTAATTTTTGCTAGTAAAATATTTTAATTATGTTTAAAAATGTGCTATATCCAGGAGTTTGAGGTTGCTGTGAGCTGGGCTGATGCCACAGCACTCACCCTAGCCCGGGCAACAGAGTGAGACTCTGTCTCAAAAAAAAAGAAAAAAGAAAATTGTACTATGTTACTGATCTCTACAAGAAAAATTCCTAGATATCATGGTGCTTCTTGCTGTTTTAAATAAAAAAATTAAGGAAATAATTATTTTATTCATAGCTGATAAACTAGAGAAAATACCTGTAAGAGTTAAGGAAATTAAGAAATAAGTAGTTATAAGCAGATCAATTTCCCATAATTAGGTCTGAGGTGAAACATCCTTTTTCTCTAAATTTCCACTAAAAGAGCTGAATTGCTATATTATTTTATTAGTTTCTAAATAGACCTGAAATTATCACTTTTTATGGAGTTGCATGTTTCAGTTACACTGAAGAGTGACAATGAATCATAACGATTCATCAAAGTACAGAGTACAAGCATACCTGATTTCATTGTGCACCACTTTATTGCTCTTTGCAGACAGTATGTCTTTTACAAAGGGTTTTTGGCAACCCTGTGTGGAGAAAGTCTACTGGCACCATTTATCAAATAGCACGTGCTCACTTTGTGTCTGTGTCACATTTTGGTAATTCTCACAATATTGCAAATGTTTTCATTGTTATATTGGTTATAGCGATCATGATGAGTGATCTTTGATGTTACTATTGTAATTGTTTCCTATTTTCCTACTCCTGTGCCTCCCTATTCCATGAGACACAGCAATACTGAAATTAGGCAAATTAATATCCCTACATTGACCACTAAGTGTTCAGGTGAAAGAAAAAGTTACGTATCTTACTTTATATCAAAAACTAGACACGAGTAAACTAAGGAACGGCAGGTTAAAAACTAGGCTTCTTGGCTAAACAGTTAACCAAGTCATGGATGCCAAGGAAAAGTTCTTGAAGCAAATTAAAAGTGCTATTCCAGTGTACACATGAATGATAAGAAAGCACGATAGCCTTATAACTGATATGGAGAAAGTATTAGTGATCTGGACAGAAGATCAAACCAGCTACAACATTCCCCTAAGCTGAAGCCTAATCCACAGTAAGGCTCTAACTCTATTCAATTCTTTAAAGGCTAAGAGGCTAAGAGAAGTGAGGAAGCTGCAGAAGAACAATTAGAATCTAGCAGAGGCTGGTTCACGTGGTTTAAAGAAAAAGCCAACTCCATAACACAAAAGTGCAATATAAAACAGCAAGTGCTGATGAGCCACGGGAAGTTACCCAGAAGATCTAGCTAACATCATTGGTTAAGGTGGCCCACACACTAAACAACAGGTTTTCAATGTAACCATAACAACCTTCCATTGAATAAAGATGCCATCTACTTTCATAGCTAGAGAAGATAAGTCAAAGTTTCAAAGGACAGGCTGACTCTCTTGTTACGGGCTAATGCAGCTAGTGAATTTCAGTGGAAGCCAGTGCTCACTTGCCATTCTGAAAATCCTAAAACCCTTAGGAATTATGCTAAATCTGCTCTTCTCGTACTTGATAAATGGAACAACAAAGCCGGGATGATAGCATGTCTGTTTATAGCATGGTTTACTGAATATTTTAAGCCCAGTGTTGAGACCTACTGATCTAAAAGAAGAGAGTTCTTTCAAAGTGTTACTGCTTATTGACAATTCACCTGGTCACCCACACACTCTGAAGGAGATATGCAAGATTAATGTTGTTTTCCTGCCTGCTAACATAACTTCCATTCTGCAACCCATAGATCAAGAAGTGATTTCACATTTAGAGTCTTTTTATTTAAGAAACATATTTTATAAGGCTATAGTTTCCATAAAGAGTGATTTCTCTGATGGATATGTTCAAAGTACATTGACAACATTCTGGAAAGAAGTCACCATTCTAGATGTCTTTAAGAACATTTGTGATTCATGGAAAGAAGTCAAAATATCATTAACAAGATTTGGAAGAAGTATTTTTAACTCTCATGGATGACTTTGAGGGGTTCAAGACTTCAGTGAAGGAAGTAACTGGAGATGTGATGGAAATATTAAGAGAACTAAAATAAGAAGTGGAGCCTACAGATGTGACTGATTTGCTACAATCTCATAATGAAACTTGAACGGATGAGGAGTTTCTACTTATAGATAAGTAAAGAAAGT
Source organism: Lepilemur ruficaudatus (assembly GCA_963574885.1). Lineage (NCBI taxonomy): Eukaryota > Metazoa > Chordata > Mammalia > Primates > Lepilemuridae > Lepilemur > Lepilemur ruficaudatus. The sequence continues at coordinate 30,400 of CAUYRT010037595.1, forward strand.
GGTTTCTTGAGATGGAAACCACTCCTGGGAAAGACACTGTGAGCATTTTTTGAAGTGATAACAAAAAATTTAGAGTAGTATATAAACATAGTTGATGAGCAGCGGCAGGGTTTGAGAAGATTGACTCCAATTTTAAAAGAAGTTCTACTGTGGATAAAATACTTTCAAACAGCATCTCGTGCTACAGAGAAATCTCTCCTGAAAAGAACAGTCAATCAGTGTGAAAAACTTCATCGTTGTTTTGTTTTAAGAAATTGCCAGAGCCACCCCAAAGTTCAGCAGCCACCACCCCAGTCAGTCAACAGTCATCAACATGAAGGCAAGACCATCCACCAGCAAAAAGACGGCGACTTATTGAAGGCTCAGATCACAGAATTTTTAGCAATAAAGTATTTTCAATTAATGTATAATGTATTATTAGACATAATGCCATCACACACTTAATAATCTAGAGCATGATGTAAACACAACTTTTACATGTACTGGAAAATCAAGAAATTTATGTGACTTGCCTTATTGCAGTATTCACTTTATTGTAGTTGTCTGGAACTGGACCCACAGTCTCTCAAGGTATGCCTGTAATGTGCTTGGTATCCATTACTGTGATATATTGCCCACTGTCAAAATATTAATTGTGCTTTCACATAGAGCCCTTTTCTGGAGTCTTTCTTGGAGGAAGAATTATTCTCTGTTCTATTGATGTCAGGCCTAGGCATGTGACATGCTTAAACAATAAAGTGTAAAGAGAAGTAAAGTGTGGACTTCTGATTTAAGAGTGTGGTTCTCCACTTGTTCTCTTTCCACTCTGCCATTTCCCAAATATAACCTGCTCCTAAAGTTTTAGCCCCAGCCTCTGTGAGGCAAACCGAAACTGAGTCAGGATGGCTATTCAGTGTAGAAAGGGAATATTTTTTATTGGTGCCCCAGTAAGACCTTGAACTTAAACTGCAACATAATGTAGAGTAAGGAGATTGATAGAAACCTCAGTCCAAATAATTAACTTATCTTTCCAGTGATTTACTTAGGAATCCACATCTGATTCTATTCCGGAACTCTGCTGGAAGCATTCAGGGAAAAGTGTCCTTGCTACACGTAGGAGACACGGAAGATGAAGGAAGTGGCCTCTGCTCCTCTTTTGATGTTCTTGGTAATAGCACCTGCAGCTGCTATAGCCATCGCAGAATAATCACAGACGAAGACAAAGCCTAGAGATTCACAGAAAACCAGAATCAGAGCTCTGATTTGCTAGGCTTGAGGTCTGCCTTATCTCCAGACACATTTGAAGGTAAATAATCAATCCCCTTATTTTTAAAGCCAATTTGATTCAAGTTTGACTGCTTTCTTAGATTAGAATGTAATAGGAGGATCATATGTATTCTAACTATAGTAATAAAAATTGCTATATATGTGCAATAGAATACATCTTAAAATGTTACTTTTAGGTCTATTCTTACATATTATAATTTAAAAAATAACAGCAACAACAACAAAAAATAACTATTTCCACAAAATACCACTTTACCTCCGTTCCTTCGCCTGAGAGTCTGCTGTTTCTATTGTACTTAGGTGCACAAAATCTAATAGCTCTGAGAAAGCAGCTTTCAGAGAAGCTAAGCAGCATTGCCAGATAATTTATTTCTGAAAATAGTGTGCAAAGTCACTACTTCTTTCTTTCTTTTTGTTCTTTTGTGAGGTAAACACTTGAAAGGTGTTCCTATTTCATAATCACAGCATTAAGGATTTTGTTGGTGGAACTCTTTGTGAGGATTTTCAATTTTACAGCAGCTTATAAGTGATTGGCAATGATTCGTGCAGAGCCCTACAACTTTGAGAATATGCAGCATTCCGCTTGGCAGAGATAGATGCTATACTTCAAAAAATTTTCCTGCATTAAAAATGCAAATTAGCATAATATTTTTCTGACTTCAAATTAATGTAACAAGTTGTTGAATATTCAAAGAACAGATATAATGTAGAACAGAGTTTGCTTTGTAAAAAGCACAGAATTCACCTAAATGATGGTTTTCTATATGCCACCTAATTTGTTTTATATTTGTACAACACATGATTGTTGGTGAAGTTTGTGTTAGTGTTTTATGCACACACTTACACGCATTTCCTATGGAGGAGTGAAATATGAGCAATTTGGATATCCTTGAAGTCCCTGGAGGAGTAAGATACCGTCCTTTGTGAAAGGAAACTTCTTTCAGTTTATTTAGAAATGGGTTGCAAGGGCAATATTCTGGAAACGGGCACTTTGATGGTAATTAACACCAGTCATCAGCAAGCTAGGAAACTGCCAGAAGAAAGGATGTGCCATTCACTAATGGCAAACCACAGACAATTTCTGTCACTGTCCATAGCTGTGAAACCTAAATTCCAGCTTCACGGGAGTGCGAGGTGTGCTGTCTCACAGGGCTCCCCGCTCAGAAGGGCTCCTGCATGGTTTAAGGCTTTGGTGCCATCTTGAAATTATTAATACTTTCTGAATATGGGGACTTGCATTTTTATTTTACAATGGACCCCCAAAATTTGTAGCTAGACCTGCTTGGCTTTGAAACTTTCAAGTCTTAAAATGTAATGATCAGGAAATAAAGTCAAAGGCTGGGATAAGAAGGAATTATTGCATTCAATAATATGCTTTAGCTAAAATGGAAGTTAATTAATGTTTGCATTAGAATCTATGACATTAATTTCTAAAAAAAAACATATTCTAGGTTCTTCGATTTCATTCTAATAAAGAGGAATGCAGTATTTACATAAGAATCCTGAATTTTTTTTCCTATTGCATATATTTATGGTAAAAAACTTACTTTAACTTTTGATATAGATATTATTTTTTCTGAAGCAAGCATTTTTCTAGCAAAAAAAAACCTAACAAAAAATACAAAGAGATGCATAACATGACATTTTATTAACTAAATATTTATTAAATTACTTCTATATTAGTTTCCTAGGGCTGCTATAACAAAATACCATAGACTGGGGGGTTTAAAATTCATTTCTCACAGTTTTGGAGGCTGGAAATGCAAGATCAAAGTGTCAGCTAGCTTGGTTTCTCCTGAAGCCTCTCTTTGGCTTGCAGATGACCACTTTCTTAGTTGTACCATTGCATGTTCTTTCTTCTGTGCCAGAACACTCCTGGTGTCTTACCCTCTGTATTTAAAGTTCCTCCTCTTATAAGGACACCAGTCCAATTGAATTAGGGCCAGCCCTAGTGGTCTCAATGTCTCAATAACTGAACTTCATCACCTCTTTAAAGGCCCTATCTCCAAAAACAGTCAACACTCAGATGTCCTGGGGGTTAGAGTTCTAACTTATGACTAATGCTGGGACACAATTTAGCTCATAACAACTTCTATGGGGCAAACGCTTTTCTGTGTCCCATCAATAGAAGTAATAATGACTATAAAAATTTATAAATGCTCTTTAAAGTGAAGCATGAAAGGGGGAAAGTATATTTTTTCTTGGTGGGTCTAAAAATCAAAATTCTGAAGATCGATAAATAAAATATCTTGAAAAGGAAACACATCACATCTATAAGAATTTATAGAAAAAAATAAGCAAAGTGTAAAAATAAGTGTGTGTTTTAATGAATGACCATAGATTCTCTGTGATTAAAAATATAGCTCACTGAAAGGAAAAGCATGTATGAAATGAAATGTAGGCTGTAGTCTTAATTAATTCAGAATTTCACCTAAAATAGGAGATTACATGCTGCAGAAATAAGAACAAGGCTGTATAGTGAGAAAACCTTAAATTGAAAATGAAATGATGCTATTCAGTTGTATAACATTGCACAAATAGTTTAACATCTATGAGCCTTGGTTTCCTATGCTGAATAAATGAATACAATAATAATGTGGCAGACGTGTTGCTTCTTTCAAATGTCCGTTCTCCTGCCCTTCTTTTGTATTAACAACTACAAGTTTTAGGTTGACAAATTTCTGCCCAAGTATAACATTACTTTCTCTAGATTCCTGTGCAGCTGTGTTTGATCCATGTTTAAGGTTAACAACTGTTTCCAGGTAAGTAAAAGTGCTTTTTGCAATCTCCTGAAAGATCTTCAAAGAAGAGGCTGTACTCTTTGCCCCTACTTCCTATCTTAAAATGTAAGACAGATGTGATGGCTGGAACTCCAGCAGTCATCTTGGACCCATAAGAATCAAGGCCATATCTTAAAGATTGTGGATTGGAGAAATAGAAGTAGCTCGGGTCCCTACTGAGTTAGTGGAGCCATGCCAGTATACCACAATATACCACACTTTCCTTGTCTACCTCTGGATTTGTTTAAGATAGAAGAGATACAAACTTTTATCTGCATTAAAATTCTATTATTTTGCATTTTTGGCACCTCAATAGTATCAAACCTTTTGGGGGGTGTACATTGTTGATATAATGGTACAATAGCAATGAAAACTGGCTAGTGTACAACAATCATTTTTAGTTTCTCTATAAGCAAGGAGGGCCATCACAATATGATTTTTTTAGCACAAGATACTAGCCTGTTAATACATTAATTAAAGAAAAATAACTTTTGTAATTGAACACTATATCCAAGTGAGAAAGAGGGAGGAAAGTGGATCTTTAGAATATATCAGAGTCAAAAATATGAGAATATAAAATAGCATATTTTTGGATGGATAACTCAGGAGGTGAGATATTAAGGCCATTTGCAAGTAATACATCTGATAAGAGACGTACATGTAGAATATACAAAAAAATCTTACAACTCAGCAATGAAAACACAAACAACTCAATTTAATAGATGGGTAATGTATCTGGAGTGATGATTCTACAAAGAAGATATACAAATGGCCAACAAGCACATGAAAAGATGCTCAACATCAGTGGCTTCAGGGAAATACAAGTCAAAACCACAATGAGATACCACTTGACACCCAATAGAATGGTTATCATCAAAAAGGTAGATAACTTACTTGATATCTTGTGATATAGAAAAAAATAAGTAAAATAGGTAGATAATAAGTATTAGAGAGCATATGGAGAAATTAAAACTATCCTAAACTGTTAGTGGAAATATAAAAAGTGGATAAGATTAAAATTCCAAGCATTCAATGAAAATACAACCCAAAGGATAATCTGTTATAGTAAAAGCAGGAATGGGAATATCCAATTTTAAATGGCTCTTGTTGAAAATAATTGGCAGCTAACTTAAAATTCAGAAATTTCAATTTTTTGAATATATCTTCATATATAATTTATTTCACATATCATATCATATTGCTATGATATTCTTCATATATCATATCTATTATTGGTTGTGTAGTCTTTATATACCATAGTGGCTATGATATCTTAAGAATATTCAAATAAAAGATTAGCCTCCTCCCATGTAGTAGAAATCAAATGTAGAACCACATCAGATTAATCCTACTTTGACATGAATAGTATGAAAAGAATTAGTGGGGCAGTTATTAATAAACTATAACAAGCTGATGATTTGTTACAGGGATTTGCACATTGATGAGGTTCTGTAAGAGAGTGAAGGTAAACGTCAGGAACCTGGTGGCGAAGAAAATAGCGGGGCACTGCACTCCCAGTTTATTAAATAATTTTTTTAATTGAACTTTCCAACCCTCATTTTTAAAAAATGCTTATTTGCAAGAATGTATTGTCTTTCTAAAACTGTCTCTTCAATGGCCAGACTGGGATGTCGGTGGATTAATAGCTTTACAAACTATCCAGTTTCTCGGCCTGGTTCTTGATTATATGTCAATGGCTCAGAACTAAAAATAAAATAATAACTAATGAATCATCTTGACAGGTAAAAATGCCATCCAGTGATTTATAATAGTATTTGTTTAAGACAAATTCTTTCTAGAATTTTCCCTTATTCAGTTGTTTTGATTGTGCCAAGTTTCATGAAGAAAAACAATACTGCTTAGAAACAATTATCTTTCTTCATATGGAATGTTTATGTCCCCAAGTAATTCTTTACAAGACTGAGAGTAACTGGATTCATATTACTTATATTAATAATACTTGCTTAAGTAGCTCAGTTCAAAAAACTATCTTAAAAGAAAAGCCAAATAATAACTTTTGGTTTATTAACATATCAAGTAACTGTGAAAAATGAAGCATTTAATATTGATATAACTATTGTATCACAATTAAATTTGAAGTGCTTTCAATCTCATTATTATGTAGTTTTAAAACAAAGATGTCTCTCTTCACACTTCCCAGATGTTATTTGAAATAAGTAATGGGATACACACATAAGGTGAATCATAAAAAAATCATTTGTATTCATTAGAAACCTTTCCATTTTAATTGGCAAAAATAAATCTTGAACTAAATTAAGCAGCAAAAAGGGGAAGTGAGTGGCTCAACAAAACTACACCATGAAAAGGCAGAGATGGATATCTAGACAGATTCAATCGGTTGAGGGATCTGACTAGTTCCAGGATTTCTCTTTCATTTCTTATGTCTGTTGTTTTATGTACTTTATCACCTTTCTGTCCTGGTAAAGATAGACAGTGCAGTCCTACTGTACATGTGTAGCAATGACAACTCAAAGCTCTGGATTTTTATCAAGCCAGATCAGAGACCCAAAGTAAGGAAAACATCTATCTTGAAGATTTAATACATAAAATCCAGAGATGGAGACTGATTAGCTTTGTAGGTGTTATGCTTCTCAGTCTGTGTCAATCATTGTGTGTTATCGTGTTTGTCCCAGATTAGACTACCTGGAATTTATATGGAAACAAAATGGACTCATAATAGTCAAATCAATTTTGAATTTAAAAAAAACTGGATTTCATCACTTACTACAAAGCTACAGTAATGAACACGGTAAGGTACTGGCATAAGGACAGAAATACGAATCAGTGGTGTAGAATTGAGAGCCACAAATAAGCCCTTAATTTATAGCCAGCTGATTTTGAGCAAAGATGCCAAGAAAATTCAGTGGGAAATTCACTTCTTTTCAACGAAGTGTGCTGAGACAATTGGTTATCTACATGCAAAAAACAAAGTTGGAGCTATGCCTCACGCCATGGGAAAAAAGTTAAAGCGATGGCAGATTTAAATGTAAAAGCTACTACTATAAAACTATTAGAAGTAAATATTTATGACCTGGTGTTAGGCAATGATTTCTTAGATATGACAACAATAGCACCAGTGATAATTTAAAATACTAAAGTAGGCTTCTTCAAAATGAAATATGCTTGCTTTTTCCAAGGGGGGAAAAATACCCTCAGGAAAGTGAAAAGATGACCCATGGTTTGGGGAGAAAATATTTGCACAATATATATTTCACAATAGAATTATATCTATAATTTTAAAAAACTCTTATAATTCAACAATAGAAAGACAAATAACGCAACTGAAAATGGGCAAAGGATCTGAAGAGATATTTTTCTAAAGAAGATACACATATGGCCAAGAAACACATTAAAAAGATGCTCAATATTGTTAGTCATTAGGGAAATGCAAATCAAAGCCACAATGAGATGCAACTTCCCATGATGGCTACAATCAGAAAGACAAATAATAACAAGTTTTGGCAAGGATGCAGAGCAATCAACTCCTTCACACACTGTTGGTAGGAATATAAAATGATACAGCCACTTAGGAAAATAGTTTTTCAGTTTTTAAAAATGTTAAATGTTTACTTACCATAAGATCCAGCAATTTTACTCATTAAATATACAGCCAAGAGAAATAAAAACATGTCCACACGAAGACTTATACATGAATGTTTGTAGCAACATTATTCACAATAATCAAAAAGTAAAACAAACCAAATATTTATCAATTGATAAAGTTTAGAACACCCATACAAATGAATGATATTCAGCAACAAAAAGGCAGGAAGTATTGATAGGTTTACAACATGGATGAACCTAAGAAAACATTATACTAAGTGAAAGAACACACACACAAAAAAACACATAATGTATGATTCATTTATATGAAATGTGAAAAGTAGGCAAATACATAGAGACAGAAAAGAGTGCAGTGGTTGCTTGGGGCTATGAATGAACATAAACACATTTTTTTTTTATTTACGGTGATAGAAATGCTATAAATTTACATTAAAGTAATGACTGTACAACTCTATTAATATATTAAAATTCATTGACTTGTACTCTTAAAATGGGTGAATTATATATGTTAAATTTATCTTAATAATGTTAAAAAAGCATAAAAGTTCTATATAAGACAATTTTTACAATATCTATCACCACACGAACTTTGCGTAAAATATCTCCTCAAACTCAGTGGCCTAATGCTATAAGCATTAATTTAGTACAGGAGTCAGTAGGCTACCTCTGTGGATCCTCTGTGCTTAGATTGGTTTATTCATTCGCCTGTGGTAAGCTACAGTCCAACTAGGTGGCTCTGTGGATTTTGGCCAGGTGCTCACCTCCATGTCTGGGGACTGAGTAGCTTTTAGCTTACCTAAGATGGACTCAGGTTTGTGTTCTTCATCCTCCTGCAAGCTAGCACAAGCACATTTTACTGATAGAGAGAGGTGAGCATGAGAAGTAAAAATGCACAAAGCTTTTCAAGCTTCTACTTGTGGCACAACTGCAAATATCTCATTGACCAAAGCAAATCACATGGCCAAATTCAGAAAAAATTGGGTAAGAAGATATATTCAACTTTCTGATAGAGGAAGCTGAAAAGTAACCTGATAAAATATAATGATGTCACGGGCACAAAAGGACGTAAAGGTCTTTGGAAATCAAGAACGGGGCGGGGGGAGGAGAAGGGGTAAAAACCTACTTATGGGGTACATTGAATACTATTCAGGTGATGGGCACACTAAAAGCCCCAACTTAAGCATTATAAAAGGTATCCATGTAACAAAAACATATGCACCCCCTTAATATTTTCAAATAAAAAAGATAAGGATGTCAGATAAGACTGTAAAGGTAGATATAGGCCACGCAATGTAGGACCAAATTGCAAAAAAGGAAAAGTCTAGTCTCAAGTTTGCAAATAACATACAATGTACTTTCTTATTTATAAATCTCTCTCTTTCTCCCTTCCTCTCCCCGCTCCCACACACAGACATACACACACAAACACACACAGAATAAAAACAAGTGGATGGGAAGAATTATGTACCAACGAGTGGTCAATTCCAGTGACAGTATCCAGGATGATTCTATACGATTAGTACAGTATTATTAGTTTTCATTATATTTCTATATAGCCTGTGTATTTCTATATATTTCTACATGCATACATTTTTACACATTTATATTATATATTTTATATTTTCTTCAATGAATATATATTACTTATAAATTTAACAAAGCAACTTTAATTTTATCAATGGTTTTAAGTAAAAAGAATCAATATATAATTATCCTTAATGGCTTAAAAATCACCAAAAATATTAGATATAGAAAGAATGACAGCAATGATGAAGTCAATAGCCCAATTTATAGGTAAGGAAACTGTACATTAAGAAACATAAGAGATTTCACTTGAGCAAGATAAGTAAAAACATTTCACCAAAACCATCTGAAGTTCCAAGTAATTGATTGTTTTGGTTGTCACTGATATTGTTGATTTTTCTTGTCATCGGACCAGTTGTAAGGACTAATAATAACACATAAAAACAAGAAAAGTTAGTTAAAATATGATATACATTTTCTATATATGTTCCCTGTTACTGTGTTGCCATACAATTCTATATAAAGCAGACGGTTTTGTATCTTAAAGTTTATGTATCATTTTTATGTATTTTCTTAGTATATTACAAAATACAAAAGTCACATGATATCTCTTACACTTCCTACCTAAACTGAGAGAGAAATCCAATAAAAAACTTAGTGTATAATCATTTTTACTTTTTAATTTTGGGTACTGGGCCATCAAAATATCTCATATAACATACAATGATTTAAATCAGTGGTTATATACTAAACAATAAGAATGGTTACATAAATATATGTGTTTTATGAATTTTGTCTTTTAGAAACTACCAAGAAATTATTAATGGGTCACAATCATTCAGCTCTGGTATCTCATTGGTGATGTTTTCTTTCTCTTTCTGCAACTTGGACATTTTAGAAACCACTTATAATTTTTATGTAGAACTACAATAATATACTTATTACATGGTTAATTCATTCATTTGTTCCACAAATATTTATGAGATACCTACCATGTTCCTGGCACCAGGACAGAACCTGAGTCATGAACAAAAGACACATAGTTTTACCTCATAATTTTTACATACATCACTCAAGGACTTCATAGAAAGAAATCATGTATTCATTTAGCCAAAAAGGCTGGACTTTAATGGAAGTGTCAGGGAATATTTCAAGTGTCCTGATACTACTAAAATAAAGATTTTAATAATCATGTAGATACATAGATAGATGACTGATAGATATATCAGACATAGAAAATGTTAGACACAGAAAGAATGACAGCATTCATTATTATTACATAATAATAATTATGTAACATCTATTATGTAAAAATCATCTCAATATTAAGGCTTTAATAATGAAGTTTAATTAAAGTAATAGTATTCCTAAATTCACATATATCCAGATATTTAATGTCTTATTTCTATTAGGGCCTGAATTATTATTTATGTTTTAGAATGATATTATAACATTGTACTTTCAATGTTTATATTTTAAAAAATAATCTTTTACAAAATATATAATTGAGTATTACTCTCAGTAAAGTAACCTCTTCAGTATAAATGAAAATTTCAACTCTGTCACCTCAGCATCTAGTACAATATGATGACTTCAATACAGTTTTTCTTTATTTTTTTTAATTGAAAGAATGAATGGCCTGCATTCCAGGCATATTTTGACCCTTAATATTGATGAGGTTATGTATTTGTAAAGCAGTGAACTAAGGTCCTTTCAAATCTTCATACCCATGGCTACAGATCCAAGAAGAAAGTTTAATCTAGGAAGTTAGTTTTTTCAAAGTTCCAAGTTAAAGTAGCTTTGTTCTTTCATTGCGTGATCCTAGCAGAGTTCTCTTCTCAAACAACACAATAGGAGGTCCCATTATATGGACTTATTCCCTTTTGAGCAATGCCCTAGGCATTGGATAATTGCTCGTAAGATAAAGATCTACATTATGAATACACATAAATCTTTTGTGTAATATTTTACAAATTATATTTTTGTACTTTATTATCTTTGAACAACCTACGGATGATTTTCAAAACATTTACTTCCCCTTATATTTTCAGGGATCTAAAGTATAGAAAGGCTTCTCTGTTGGATATTCACTATACAATTCTCATTTAAAATATTTTTTTTTCATTCCTGTTTTGATTTATTTCAAGTCACCTATGTATCAAATGACAAATCAGTTGGTTGCTGACCTTTAAAAAATCCTAAAGCTTTAAGAGAAAACTGTAGGGAACCTGTTCAAAATATTGTTCATTTTATAATAACACTGCAGCACTTTTCTTTTGCAAACAATTTGTAAGTAAAACTGAAAGCATTTTCAATAAAATTATGTAACTGGAATTCATATTATTTTGTTAATATATACTCTATAATTTACATGTCTCACTTCTATTTTTCTGGGAATGTGTTATTTATTTATTTATTTATTATGTAATTGAAAGAATTAAAAGGATATATCATACATTTATAAACTATATTAACATAATTCTAAAATAACAGATATCTCAAATTTTAAAAATATTTTCTTTAGAAAACAAAACGATTTCCAGAATGAAGTGAGGACTTTGCTAAACTAGGCTCCACAAAAGTATTTAAAATAATGTCAAAACAAGTAAAACTAAACATTTCAGAAATTCTGACATTAACTAAACGATAGAAGAAACTGAAAATGGAAAATTGTCCCTCCCACAGAAATGACTATATTTCTGTAAGGTAGCAGAGTTTGCAATGGTTTAATTTGGGTCAATTTTTATCCCCCCTTTTTTTGCCCAGCTCAGTGGTGTGCAAGCTGTGAAAAACCAGCACTCTCAATGTGAACAGAGAAGAATGACCTCTTCTGGAACTCCACTAAAAGCATCTTCCACAGCCATTATTTTGTCCTGATTATTTATGTAAGTGCAGCAAGAACAGTGATTAACCATAAAGGCTCTTTTTAAGTCTGCTTTGCTGGAACTTTAAATGAGGAATCTCAGATTAAACTTTAAAAACTCCCTTGAGGTTAAGAAACCACGCCTAGAACTCACCACTAGACTTTGCTTTCGGTACTTACACATTTTGGTAAATTCTCCTCTTCTAGAGGTCCCCAAGAGATCCTTAAGTTCCTCAAACTTTCAAGAAGTGACTTTCCTTACTCTCATGTAATGCTGGGAGCCCTGTAAACCAGGTACCAGGCCAGATTTTTCTAAGAGGACTTTTAAGCATTGGCTCAATTTTTGTTTCTTGGCTGGTTGCTGTGGCTCACGCCTGTAATCCTAGCATTCTGGGAGGCCGAGGCAGGTGGATCCCTCAAGGTCAGGAGTTCAAAACCAGCCTGAGCAAGAGCCAGACCCCCGTCTCTACTAAAAATAGAAAGAAATTAATTGGACAACTAAAAATATATAGAAAAAATTAGCCGGGCATGGTGATGCATGCCTGTAGTCCCAGCTACTTGGGAGGCTGAGGCAGAAGGATCGCTTGAGCCCAGGAGTTTGAGGTTGCTGTGAGCTAGGCTGAGGCCACGCCACTCCAGCTCTGGCAAAAGAGTGAGACTCTGTCTCAAAAAAAAAAAAAACAAAAACCAAAAAACAGATTTGTTTCTTAAATCTATCTTGTCATATCTGATTTTATACATCATTTTAAAATATGATAGTCAAGGCCTTGATAATAAAAACAAATTTTTCCAATTATATCCTTTTATAAGGAGAACAGATTCTTATTAAACTTGCACAAGTAACTATATTGTCATGAACATAATAGTAAGGTTTTATAAATTTTGAACAGATTATGTAGTGAGGAAAAATAAATAATGGGAAATGGAAGAGGTAGGGGCTTGAAGGGAAGCATATCAAAGGATTCAAGAGAGAAGATAGCTAAAAAAACAGGAAAAAGCAGAACAATAGGAAGAAAGAGGGCTTAGAGGAGCCAGTTTGGGGAAATCTTAAGTTTCCCAAAGTAGCTAATAAATTCCTGCAGTAAAATCATGCCAACAAGAGGGAAATGGACAACATGGAGTATATAATCATCAAGAGTTTCAGAATGGGGTTTGAGTCAACTGAGAAGTTCCCATGGGAAGAGCAGGATCAAACAGGAAGAATAGACAGGATTTTAGAAAGTAAAAGTTCCTGTTACGTTCTGAATATCACCTTCCAGTTAGGTCAACTTCTGACCATAGATCTCTTTTCAAAAAATCCTTTAAAATATCTTATTATCAGGTTTCAGCCAGGACAAATGGCAACTATTTCTGGCAATATTTAACTCCTTTTTTTTCTTAAACCAAAAATACACCTATTTATTACAAATGACTCAAAAATAAAACCAATAATCCTTTTATGGCTTAACCATGGATGCAAGAGACATCCCCAAAGACAGGTGCTGAACTAGTCCTGCAGATAACCAAAACAAAGACTTGGACAAACACCAGTACTGCCTTTCCCCCAAGTCCCCTAGAGCTGGCAATGGTTAGTAGGACATTAGCTTCAAATGAGATGTGTCATGGTTTAAATCTTTGTGCCTCCTCAAAATGCATATGCTGAAATCTTAACCCCCAAGGTGATGGTTTTAAGAGGTGGGTGCTTTGGGAGTGATTAGGTCATGAAAGAGTGGGCTTCATGAATGGGATTATAAAGGAGTCCCACCTCCCTAGCTAAAAAAGCGCCATTTATGAAGCAGAGAGCAGGCCTTAACCAGACACCAATTATGCCAGAGATTTGCTTTTGGATTTTCTGCCTCCAAAACAGTAAGAAATAAAGCTCTATTATTTATAGGTACCTAGTTCATGGTGTTTTATTATAGTAGCCTGAATGCACTAAGACAGCATGCAAACCATGTTTCTGTCTGGTAATATTCTTGGGGCCCCCAATATGACAGTTAGCTCCTTGCAGATAAAAGCCTGACAACCTGCATGCTTCAGCAGGCAGACAGCCAACCCAGCCTCTCAGGACACAAAATTAGACAAACAGTAAAGCAAAAGCTGTCTTTGGAGGGGAAAGAGTCAATAACCAATGGGTACCCAACACTGAGTTCACAAAGGGCACAATCCAAAGATATAATTTTTACAAGTATCATTTCATAGGGCATATTACCTACCTGGGGAGATGAACACTAATGAAATAAATTATAAATTGCATGTATAATTTCAAATTGATATAAGAGCCATAGAGGAATAGACACTAGTTCAATGAGAATAAACAACAAAAGAACTTGACTTAGAATACAAATAGGGTCTCACAAGTGCATCTATTGATGCTTGAAAGATAAGTAGTAACTAAAGGAGAAAGATGAGGAATCTTTATAGGAAGAAGAAAAATCTTGCAGGTAGAAGACTCCAAGCCTGGAACAAATACTGTAGTATATATGAGAAGCTGATAGAAAGTGGGAGTCCTGTGAGGTGTCAGGTAAGGATTGCAATGTCAGCAAGGGCCAGAGCATATGAGTCATCATAGTCCTTGCTAAGTTAGTTTTGCCTTTATCTTAAGAGCAATGAAGAACTTTAAGAAGGATGAATTACGGGAGGCTGAGGCAGGAAGATTGCTTGAGCCCAGGAGTTCAAGATGAGCTTCAGCAACATAGTGATACCCAATCCCCAAAGGGGGAATAGAGAGAGAGAGAGAGAGAGAGAGAGAGAGAGAGAGAGAGAGAGAGAGAGAGAGAGAAAGAGAGAGAGAGAAAGTGATACTCAATTTTGCATTTTGAAAAAATCACTGAGTAAAAACTAATCTGGAGGGGGTCTTGATAGCTGTAGCCAGGTAGAAGGCCATTATAATGGGCCAGTGAGTGATTACATTTGACTTCACTATAGGTATGGAGAAAAATGGAGACAAATTAGAGTTACTTTTAGATAAATTAGTATTGGATTGGGTTTGGGAAGTGAAGGAGAGAGGCCTGTTTCTGACTCATACGACTAGATGGTGCCTTCCATTGAGATAGGAGAAAAACATAAAAGGAAGGAAAAAAATAAACTGTAAGAGAATGTAATTTAGGAAAGAAGATCACAAAGTCAATTTTTACTGGTTTTTATCTGTCTGTCTGATTCCTTATTTTGCTACTCACCCACCTCTCTACCTGCAGGTAAAGAGAAAATGTTTGTTAGTGACAACTTCATAATTAACTCTGAAATAGAACTATAACAGCAACTGACTAAGGCAAGAGACTAAGAGAGAGACAGCATAGTGTCTCCAGATCTTCATTGTCTAAAAACGATAGAAATATTCTGAAATTCCCCAATTTTGACTTAAGTTAGGATCAAAAAAATAATTCAAGAGGTACTTCCAAGTTGCTGCCCATTAAGCATGTAATCATATATTTTCCTCGGCTGTTGCCTAGTCATCTATGACGTTGAGCTTGGCTCTGGAAGATTAGTGTGAGCATACTATTGGGAAAGCACGTGCAAAAATTTGGGAATGGCCACATGGAAACTCTGCATCAAAAAGGTGTCCAACAAAGTGAGAAACGGAGCCCCTGGGAACCATTTTTTTTTTCTTTTTTTGGCAGCACAGAGAGCTATGTCAACCACTATGGATCTATGTTAGAAGCCGCCATTTACTTGACAGAGCGAAAAAATCTAATGCGTGCTGGGAAAAAACAGGGAGTGAATTGAATGTGGTTTGGGGCATGTTGAGTTTGAGATGCATAGAGGATATAATGAGGGCAGTAAACACCTAAAACAATGTGCTAAACAGTAAGAATAGACAGATAGCTAATTGTAAAAAGAAGGAAAGTCCAGAAATAACAACAATGTTATGGAGAAAGCCAATATATAATAAATATGTCATTTTAAACATTAAAGATGGAATAGTTACATAAGAAAATCCCCATAATTAGTTAATAATGTCATCTCTTGAGGGTAGGTACATTGAGGTATTTACCTTAATATCACTTCACTATAATTTTAAATATAAAAAAAAAATCCAAGAAATTTTTAGGAGAAAGTTGTCTGCAAAATATGAAGTTGTTTTTGGATAGGAAAGATCTTTGTGTGAGAGACACTTATAGTAGAAACTAAAGAAGGAAGATTTTAATACTGCAAATATATTTTAAATAAACAGATGGTATAAAAAAATCACAAATTTAGAAATCTCATAGAAATAATTAATATAGTGACAATGTTATTTTTCCAGTAACAAAAAGAAGCTAAAATATAATTTTAAAAAATGTATACATATATATATATATATAGCCACAAAAATTTACTTGAAAAAAGTAGTGATTTGGATAGTTATCTTTTGAAGATCGTATGTGAACAAATTAGCAATGCAGATTATGCATTACAGTGGAAGGTAGAAAATACTTCGCTTAGGACAGCATGGATATTTTCATGGAAATCTCATTAGTTCTCCCACCAAACAGAAACATTTCCAGATGACTTGGGCTGAAGTACAGTACAATCAATAATTAAACATTGCATTTTACCTATATTACTTTTTGACACTCATCTACATAATAGAATATGTAAAGAAAAATTGCATTTCCTTAAAAAGTTGATTCAGTGTTCATATAGCTGAAAATACCATAAGCATTTACACTTCTAACTATAGTTGTAAGGGTGTGATACTGGAAAGAAAACTGAAAATCATTACTGGAGATTTTTAAAAACCTGAGTATTAGGAGAGCTGTCTTTCCCTCACTTTATTCTTTGTAACATTTGCAAATCAGTTAACATGTTCAGTTCTAGACATAACTATGTAAGCCAATGTATTGATAATATATAGGCATATGTGTGTTTATATATATATAGTTTATATCTATATAGTTTATATATATATATATATATAGTTTTTCTAAAGTCACCATTACAAAATTTAATACTTTTTTGAAGTTACTTAGGGCCTAACACTTATTTTATAACATCCAATTTGGTTTTCTTTCTAATAAGCCATCTTATTTTCAGAATTTGGCAGGATATCTCCTTTTCTTTCAATATTCTTTTATCTCTATTGTGTATATTTAGCCTGCAATAGTCATATTATTGCTCAAAAAGTGATCTTTTCCAGGTAGATTTTGCTAACAAAAGCCAGTATTCCATAGATGTTCCCACACTATTGTGTTTTAGTAGTAAGAATCAGGAAAACAAATAAGGACAACGACCAAGTGGGTCACACCCAAGGCCTGTTGGAGCAGTGGTCCTTGGGGGAAACACTGAGAGACAGAAGTGGTATCGAGTGTGGAGGTGTCCCTTTGCCCATGACATCCTAGCACAACACACAAAAGTCTAGCAAAGCCAGGCTAATCAGATTTAAGAGGAACTATCCTAGGAATTTGGTCAGGGAGCTTTAACTGCAGGGAAAGAAGAGCACTGACCTAGTGCTCGGGATCTAGAGCCAGATATACCAGCAGTACATTGTGCAAAAACTTGGCTTGTGCTCTATCACATACACAGCGCAGTGTTTCTGATTGGATGTAGCAATAGCCATGCAGTCACAACTGGTTTCCATGTAGTTTTCAGGAGAACACTCCTTTGTGGGTAGTCCAACATGTATGGCACACTCTATATTATGCCTATTATGTATAGAGCCACACCAAATATACAAGTATTGGTGTACATGTGTTGAGGTGTATAGGGTATAACTGAAAAAAATGAAATCATTTCCTTCATCTTAATATACACTGTAGAAAAGTTGGCCTTCCCCTGAGGACTTAATTGAGGTTTTTTTTATTATTATTATTATTTTAATTTAACTTTATTTTATTTTTCAGATAGAGTGTTATTCTGTTTCCCAGGCTGGAGTGATCATAGCCCACTGCAGCCTCAAACTCCTGGGCTGGGAGTAGCTGGGAGTAGCTCAGCCTATAAGCACACTCCGCCAGGCCCACCTAATTTTTTCTTTTCTTTTTATTTCTTTTTTTTTTTTTTTAATAGGAACTTGGGGCTCTCCCTATGTTGTGTAGGCCAGTCTTGACCTCCTGGCCTCAAGCAATCCTCGTGCCTCAGCCTCCTAAAGTGGTGGAATTACAGGCAGCTGGCCTTAATTGAGGTCTTTTTAAAGATAATTCTTAACTTCAACTAGGAAATTGCAGTTAACTGTATCATTGCTCTGAGGGGCCTAAAGGTTGTGGCTACACTCACCTTTCTCACTTTACTTTCAACTCTTTACTCTCATTTATTCTATTTCAGCCACACTGGTTTACCTTCTTTCTCTTGGACAATTCAGTTCTTTTTCTCATCCACAGAGAAATTCTAACACCTGAAAAACTCTTTTCTGTCATTTTCACGTTTCCTTCTACGTATCATTTAATTCTCACCTTTTATATAATCTTCACAGAGACTCTCTGCTAGTTTCTCTTAACTTCTTTAATGTTCATGATTGTGCTTGTTGCTATCTGAAATGGTCTTAAATATTTACATATTTTCTATCTTCATCCTCAAAAATATTAATTTCATGAGGAAAAAGATGCTGTGCTGTTCATTGTTTTGTCCCTATGATCCAGAACAGTGCCTGAGATTTAGCGGGTACTCATTATAGCAGTAAATATTGAGCGAATGAATGAGAAAGTGTTATACAGGACAGTGAGGGGCTGAGCCTTCATATTAGGGCTGATTACTTGCCAAGAAGAACATGCTACGAGTCCCTCACAACAGCTGTCAGTGTTTGAACTCACAGGTGGCCAGGATGATCAGGTGCCTGTGCATAAAGCAGTGGGTGCCCAGTGCAGAACTTTGGGGTGACTGGACACTTTCTGTTTTTTTTTTTTCTCAAATCTACTTTAGGAGGAAGAGTATTTGGAGCTGAGGAGGACCAGGAGCAGCAGCTACATTAGGTGGCAGAAATGAGAGCTTTCAAAGTTCTTTTACAGCCAAAGAGGTAAAAAACATTATAAGCAATAAATAATGAAGAAAACTGCTCTAAACCGTATGAGTTTTTCAGTTATTACATTCTTTGGTCAGTAAACAACACAAGAATCTATTATTTTAGTTATTTTTTTCCTTTAATTCACCTGGTGATTTTTAAAACAATATAAGAAATAAAGCAGTTTGAGCAATAATATCCAAAGAGCTGACAAAGCCAAATTATTTCTTATTTGCAGTTAAATGGAATGGAAATAATTAATAGCTGAGCAAGAATGATAAATTGAAGTAGTGACTTTTTTAATTGTCAGTTGCCTTCAAAAATTCTTAAATATAACCCAGCAAATTTAATATTTTTTTATGTTAGCAACTTAGAAACATAGTGTTTCCATATCTAAGGGTATTTATCAATTCTTGTTCAATTTACACTGTATTATGTTGCATACACACAAAAAAATCCCACTAAAATTGTAATTCTATATAATGCAAGCAGAATAAAAGCTAAATATTTACACTGTTTACATATTGATTAATTATCCTTTTGGTGCAAATTGTAACATCTTACATTTTAAAACATATTCTAGATTCCTTTTTTTTTTTAAGATTCTTTTTTATTTACAGAATTCCAATGAGTAATTGAGAAAATTGTATTTGGTTTGTGTACTATCTATATATACCTACAGATTTTTTTCTGTGCTTTTTGCTTACTTTCAACTGCAATATATGAAATTTAATTGTAAGTTGGTAAAGAAAATTTTGCATGTCTGATTATAATTACTTTTCATTTTTTCTTTAGCATTTGGTTAAAATAGTAATATTTCCCTATGATATGAAAATAAGGATTAAGGACCTTGATATCTATGGTATAATAGCAATATTATTTTCATTTGTAAACCTTTATCTTATACATCCTTTTTATAAATTCTTGTTCTACTATAGCCTACATGCAGTGAGAATAATATTGTTAAAAGCCCCTAGCGGCTGTGGGAGAAGAGAGAGAAATTTTTACAAAGTCTTTAGAATGAGAAGACTTTCCTTATAATATTTTATTTAGAACCCCTTTTCTTTACACCAGGTATCAGGATGTTTTTAAAACATTACCTCATCAGCAAAAAATACAGTGTAGACTATTCAGATTAGACAGAATCTCTCCAGGAAACAGATGAAACTGAAATTGAGCAGAGAGGAAGACAAACATCTTGAAAATATATTGTTGGACCTAAAATATAAACCTTGAGCATTTCAGATAGAGAATAACAATTCTTTCATTTTGCATAACCGCTCAGCAGCAAGAGGGCAACCATCATAAGTGGGGAAAAATGCAACAGAGGAGAAAATAAGGAAAAGACTAAGAGTCAGGATGACAAAAGAAAACAACTTGGACAGAACCTGAATATTGATATTCCCCACAACAACACTTCAACACTTGGATAAGTATTTCAAAAATGACATTCCTGACATTCTGAAATAACCTGCTTGCTTTCTAGCTTTCTATGGAGATCTGAAATAAAGATTGGCTAGAATCAAGTATCATAAGAGTAGAAATTATACTATTCTTTTTTTAGCATGGAATACTCCAAGCAGAGTGTCTGGCATGTAGTATGTACTCAAGTATATATATGAAGTAAATGCACAAACACTTGAATAAATGGATGAATTTAAAAACACAAATCCAGCAAGTATTGGAAAGAAAAGCATCTTTCTTCATGTCAACTAAGCAATATTCTAGATCCACAAATGTGCCAACTCTTAACGGTAGGATACTCTTATAGATGTTCTGTGAAATTATTATTTTATTATCTAACATTTTATAAACAAGCATTTCTATCCCCTCTATCAGAAAAGAGACATATATATGAATTACATTATTTTAATAACTTAGTTAACATAAATCAGATGGTATTTATTTAGTAAAAAATGAAACAATATGCTCCAATAATAAGAGGGTTCAATGCAACCTTTATTGCTCTTGAGTCAAAGTATCTGAGTTCATATCCCAGCTCTGCCAGTTAACTCAAAGGGTACTGTTTTGGCACTAATAAATCATTCTAAGCCTCAAATTCTTCATCTCTAAAATAGGAATGCAAATATAAACTATCTAAGAGGGTTCCTGTGAAGAATAAGTATGATAATATTGGTAAGGAATAAATATGATAATATTGGTAAAGTAATTAAATATGACACATATGTATGTGTATATCAGGAATATAAATATTAATACATAATTCTGTTGCTAATTTTACATGTTCATATCTAAGATAGAGTTGATTGAGGATTAACTAATTGGATTTTCGGAATTCTAAATTTGTAGACATTTTCATGCTTGCTGTTTAAGAGGTAAAAGGCCTTTGAAAAATAGTGATGACTGGGTTAGATGGATTTTTTTCTATGTTCCTAACTTCTACATTTATAACAGTTAAAAAATGCACTTTTTCAAATGTATAATCTGAGAGATAATGGATAACACTTAAAAGTAAGGATATGATTTGCAGATCATGTTATAAATCTGCTTAAAATTCAGTCATGATAATGAAGAATTTATTTTACAAATCCTAGGCCTCAACAGATCAATCAAAAGAATACTTTCTGAATGAAAATCATGAAAATAAATCGTAATGTAATGAACATGAAAGAATAAAACTATATGTTCAGTAAAACAATATTTTCAACTTTAAATGGGCAAAACTTTATCATTTCCAAAAATTTTTATTTAATTTTTTGAAAAAATTTATTTTCTGAAATGGCAAAATTTCTCACATTTGTTGATTCATCTGTTTTAGAAGGTACCCCTTTGCTCACAAAATGTCCAGTTACCTTAGGTCTGTAATCAATAAGTCTTCACACACTACCCACTTCACTTAAGTGGTTGTAAATTATCTGTTTTGTTATTTATCCTAAATTTCTATTTGAAATTCAAGTACCTAATAAGATAATTAGTCACTTGTGTAGCATATACTTATTGTAGTTGTAGGCTCTGTATAGAGTCAATATCCTTAATTTTGTATTGCTAATGAGAAATTCTTAGTAGTTGCACTATAAGTGATAGGTTTAGATATATTAAAATTTGATCTTCTTCAAATCTCATTTGATAAATTCATTTATAATCAAACATGTTATTTCCTATTGAGGCACTAAACTATATTGACTATTTACAAGGGCACTAAAGTTAGATTACATGGGTTTAGATCCTCTGTGACTTGGTTTGCTCATGCCTCAGGTTCCTCACCTATAAAGTAAAATGGGAATGATAATAAAATAGAACTCATAAATTTGTTGTGAGGATTAAATGTGTTAATATTACAAAGCACTTAGAACAACAGCAGACTCATCATTAGCAATTAATATAAACTATTATTATTAGTAGATACTATTTATATATTAGATACTAGCAATTGAAAGATAACAATAATAATGAAAATGACAAAATATCACTACTATCATAATAATCACCCTGTATAATGAAAAATTGTCTCATTTATCTAGATAAAATTAAGAAATATTATAAGCCTATAATGTAAGTACTATTAATTTCTCTATTTTAGTAATGATGAAGTCGAGATCTGAAGATGTTAAGCAACTTGCCTACAGTTGCCACTTAATATATACTGGGGTCAAAAATGGAATCCAGTCATTGCAAATCTAGAGGCTGTCCACTCTCTTATACTGCCTTCCTCTATGGCCCATGCCTTCAACAAGTTCACAGTTTGGATTAGAGAAGGGAAGGCTAAGTAAGAGGTAACAATAGAAAGTAAAAAGGCACATAAGTTTATGTTTCAAAGGCATACGAAAGAAGATCACTGTAAGCTGGGTCTTGTCGGATGCATAGACATTGCCCAGGTGGATAAGACAGATATTTTTATGCCAGGAATGGGAGACACACTGTGGAAAGCATATGCAAATATATTGAATGCCAGAGTAAAACCCAAAATGTTGTGAACTAAGAGAATGGCAATAGAGTGCCAGAGGTGGCTAGGAAAACTACATGGGGCCATGGCACAAAGGACTTTGTGATCCACGCAAAAACATAGGCTTATATATTAATATTACAGTACATTTGGAAAACCTCATAAGCCCAGCATAAGAAATGAAAAAAATCATATATGCTTTTTTCTTTTGTTTAGCAAAAATAATATTTTCTATTATTACTTAATTGGCAACACAGTGGATAGGATAGGCTGGGATAAAAGTAAGACTAAGGCAATTATTCAAATAAGTGACTAAAATACTTACAGTATAGTTGCGGGGAAAAGAATATAGGTTATAGAGCAATTTAGGCCACAAAATTAGCAAAAGTTTGTATAGCAATGCTCTACACATAGTTCTCACTATTGAGAGGTCTTTGATCACTCTGAGGTTTCCTGTGCTCTGTTCTGTTCTATAGTTTTCCATTTTTAGATGATATTGTTATTTATTTATTTGTGTAATAGATGCAATCTAAAATAAGTATGGTTTGGAAAAGATGATGAATCAGGTTTTTAGCATTTGGATCCTTACACTCTTAGAGAATGTAATCATGAAATCATTGAGTACATAGCAGGAAACAAACTTTGAAGCCCAGAGAAAACAAAATCATAAAGATGGATGTTTTGAAATAAATTATCTATTATGTACACACATAGAGTAACTCTAATAATGGGGGTTACTAAAAAATATTCTCATCCTTTACTTATCAAAAACTACTAAATTATCCTTCTTACATAGCTTTCTTTTCCTACCATAATAGATCATTTTAATTGAGTAACAGATGACAATGTTGAATCTCATCTGAGCCTGATAAACAAAAGCAATGATGGTTGAGATCCCATCACCCTCTGTGTTTCCAGAAACAGCTCACAGCAAACAACCATACTGCCTTCCCATATTATGTAAATTAACCTCCTCACCCTTCAAATAAGGTTTCTTGTGCATCAGTCACTCCTCATGATTCACGTAGACTTGTTGGTGACACCCTTAGCTGCTTTACTACAACCCATTCGTCCCTCTTTTCTTTCAAATGATACTCAAAAATGAGAGTCCCCCCTATTGTAACATCCTAAACAAAAGCATCTCCTTAACTGATTCATTTTACCATCTACATGAAAAAAATCAACAGTGATTAATTTTCATGGAAAGGGATACATCTTAATTCATCTCTCAGTTCAGCCATTCATTAGCCATGTAATTCTCAGAAGTATTCCCCAGTGTCCTTACCTGTAAGATGAAGTTTTATTGAGGCTCACATTTTAATGTTTTATTAGGTCATTAAATATGAAATGTCTGATTTTAAATCAAAAGTTTAGTTTATCATATCTCAAATAAGAAGCAGTACAATTAATCAAAGTATGTGCCTAAACTATCGACACAGTTTCGGCATCTTAACGGCAGTTTGTTTATGCCAACAGCGAAGAAGCCTGGAGAGTGAGTGGCGATAAAATCGCAAAAGGCATTGAAAATTGAATATTTTCCCTTGCAAGAAGTTGTCCCAAAGCCTGGAAGAAGTTGCAGTCAGTTGGTGGAAGATCTAGGGAATATCGTGGAGGACAGAGAGCTTCCAAGGCCAGCCTCTGTAGTTTGAGCAGCGCTGTTTGTGTGACATGGGATCAACATTGTCTTGCAAGAATATTGGCCTGTCTCTGTCATTGTCTTGCAAGACGATTGGCCTGTCTCTGTTGACCAATTTCAGCGGTTTAATCACAAGCATCTTCATTATTTAATCCAATTGGTTGCCCTGGACATCTGCTGTAATTGATTGACCAGGTTTCATGAAGCTGTAGTGGATAATACCAGTGCTGGACCACCAAACAGACACCATTAGGTTTTTGTGATGAATATTCAGTTTTGGACTATGTTTTGGCACTTCATCTTTACCAACCATTGTGCCAAATGCTTGCAATTGTCAAAAATAATCCATTTTTTAATCACACATAACAATACGCTGTAGAAATTGTTCACCTTTATGTTCTGACAGCAAAGAATGGCAAGCTTCAAGACGATTTTTCTTCTGATGCTTACTAATCCATGCAGTACCACTTACACAGCTTCTTTATCTTGCCCATTTGTTTCAAATGGTCCAATATTGTTGGAACAGTAATGTCAAACTTTGCTGCTAATTCACACATAGGTTGAGATGGATTTGCTTCCACTATAGCTTTCAGCTCATCATCATCCACCTTGGTGTCAGGTCTCCCATGTGGCTCATTTTCAAGATTAAAATCACCAGAATGGAACTTCTCAAATCGTCTATGTACTATGCATTCACTAGCCACATCCTTGGCAAACAGTTCACTGATATTTTGAGCTGTCTGTGCTGCATTGGTTCCAGGACGGAACTCATATTAGAAAATAACACAAATTTTTGACTTATCCCTGGTTTCACAAAAATTGCTGTAAAATAAAACTTGACAGATAATAACAAGCCAAAATATGCATTTGAAAGAATGAGGATGTACTTTCACAATAAACATAAAACAAGAAGTGTCAAAGTGAAATGTCAGAGCTATCAACTGTCTAACTTACTACTTAAGGAAAACAGACATTTCATACTTACTAATAATTATCTAATCTTTATTTTGAGATTTTTAATTTAATTATTTATAGGAGATAACATGTCTAAATCCACACCCACCCCCCCAAATTATGCACAAATTCCAAGGTAGTTTCCAGGGGACAATAAGACTGAGAAAAGTATTCCATCCCAATAGCCTGAATTGCCAATGTTTGAAATCTGGATTTAATCCTTGGCTTCCTCCTTTCTCTTATCACCCATTTTAAATAAGATACCATGTCATGTTCTTCCTTTTTTTTTTTTTTTTCAGACCTAATCCAACAATCTTAGCACAAATTTTATAATTCCTGGTTTACCGAAATAGGCTTCTAACTGCTTTTCTTGCTGGAAAACTTCTCCTCATCCTTATCTATCTTCACATTCTTCCAAAAGGTAATTTTAATTAAAGAGTAATATGAATTTTTAACTATTCTGACACAGGTTTTTATGCTTTCAGTTAACTTTCAGGAAAGACTTGACTATCCTTAACATAGCATCAAGATTCTCTGTATTCTGGCCAATGCTAACATTTTTAGTTTCATTTTTTACTATTTCCCCACCCATGATCTGCAACATCTAATCTAGTACATCTTATATATTACAGTGTAAATAAACTACCCTTGGGTGTCCAAGTAAAAAAAATTCTTATGACTCAACAATTTTATAAAGTGAGAAAAATAATTTTTCTTTCTAGTATTCAACTGGCTCTTACTGGTTTTGAAAAATTTCCATGAATACCTTGCTCCTCTTCATTTAATACATTATCAAATTGCATTGTTATCTTTCCTGTGTCTCTCAATAAATCAAATGTACAGAAAGTAGAGCTTTTGTTTTCTTTGTATTAAAGTCCATAATGCCTAGACCAGGGCTTGTCACGTAGTAGGTATGTATATTCTGTATGAAGAAAGAAGTCATGATTTAAAATAAAGGGTTAAACAGAACGAAACCTGATCTACTATTCATTAATCAAAAAATGAATTATCAAGTTAAAATTTTGTCTTAACATGATGTTGAGAAAATACCATCCAAATCCTTTATTAAACATTTGAATATTATTCATTATGTAAGGAAACTTTCAAATATTTGCTTGCGGTTTTTAGCCTCCACACAGAACCTGCATTACTTTTGGCATAACTTAGGTAAACACGATTACATTCTCTCTGTCTGCACTATATCATATAAAACCACCAAATGGATTTTCACCAAATTTGGAGACCATATTTGGTGTCATTCAACTTAAACTACATATTGAACAAATCATGCAAAATTCAATTTTTGGATACATGAGTAGAAACACACACTTTTTTATGATGATTTATGATTATCCTGAGAAATAGGGCAGCTATTTACTCGACCCATGTTCAGTAACTGTCTACTCTGTGAGGCCATAGAGGTTCTTAGCAGGCTTCTGGAGCCAGAGTCTTCCAGAGTTTTTAGTTCAAAACCCAATTCTTCCATTAAGCAGCTGAGTGACCTCTGCAATTTATTTGACTTATTTTTGCCTGTAATTCTTCATTTTTAAAATAAGAATAATATCAGTATTCAGTTTATATGTCTACTGTTTGGACTAAATAAAATAACACGGATGGTGAAGAACAAGCAGTGACATATTTATTGTTGTTTTGGGGTTAGACTGTTTTAGGGTGTGAAGATCCAGTGACGTAAAAATACTTCAAAAATCCAGACCTCATGAACTGTCTATCTTAAAGTAAGGCTGGATATTATACAATATTTGTGCATACTAATGCAAAATGCCAATGCTGAAAAGACCTAAAAGAGAACATTGTTCTATGGCAGCTTATATTGGGCCTGAGGGTAATTAACTGAGTTCCAAAACTGCTTCCCTGAGGAAAATATGACTGAGCTGAGAATGTAATTTGGTGAAGAGGAAAGAGAAAACATTCCAGACAGGGGCGACACCATGAGGAAGTTACTGTAATGGGGGAAGAGAAGAATGAGGAACTGAATGAAAACTTACATTACTGTACGGAGGAAAGAGAACAAAGCAGTATAGGACCGATGACTCTAGAGATATGAGCAGGGGTCAAAAAATGCCATCATCATCAGGGAAGTGTGCCAAGATCAGATCTGATTTATTTGAATGGTTAATCTTACTTCACTGTGAAAAATGGATTAAGAAAGAGGCCAGAGGATAACCTAGTTAGATAGATACTTATTGCAATAGTCACTGGTACTAAATATGGAAAGAAATGAATGGACCGAAGAGATATTTAGGAGGTGAAAGTTGTTATTTACTAGTGAATTGGATTTAGAGAGCAAGAAAGAGGGATCCATCCTTAGTTCTACAGAGGGGAAAAAAGTACCATGAGAGTGGAAACTCCAGGTTTTGTCAACCTTTTTAAAGTATAAGTATTGGTGTCATTTTTAAACAAGAGTATTAAAATATATTCTTCCTATATGATCTTGGAGACATTGGACATAGATTTTCACATTAAGAATATATTTTATTTCCTTGTTCCTGAAGTTAAAGAGCTTGAAAATCAATTGTCTAAAAATGAAAGAAAATGGAATGCTTTTGATGCTCAAAAAAAAAAAAAAAGAAAAAGGCATTAATTTCATTATAAATGGAATTCAAATGTGAATGAAAGCATGTGAATGTAAAGATCTGACTTATTCATTTAATAGTAACTATGCCTGTTATCATCACACTTCTGATGAAGAAAAATGGTTTTATGTTTATTTTAATGAAGAGCAATTTTCATTAAAATACTAAAGCATTTTTAGAAAGAAATGATATTAAAGAGCTGAAGAAAAGAATATGCAACCAACCGAAATAGCCTACATTTATGAATTGGAAAAATCCAACACAAATTTATCTCATACTAAATTTAAATGCATTGTCTAAATATGATATATATAACATAATAATGAGTATGCAACATTAGGGTAAAATGTTATCATTGACATAGTGCTTTCACAAAAAATTATTGTATTAATGTCTTACAACAGTATTTTAAGTTGGTATTTTTGATACAATTTTAGTGACAAAGAAAATGAAACAAAAATAATTAAAATATGTCCAAAAAGGCCAAATATTGTATGATTCCACTTACACAAGTTATCTACACTAGGCAAATTCATAAATACAAGAAATATAATAGAGGTTAACAGGGGTTGGGAGAGAGAAATGGTGAATTATTGTTCAATGGGAACAGAATTTCAGTAATTTATGATGAATAAGTTCTGCAGATGGATGGTGGTGGTGGTTACACAACACTGTAAATGCACTTAATGCCACTGAACTGTACACTTAAAAATAGTTAAAATGATAAATTTCTATGTATATTTTATAATTTTAAAAATTACTAAAAAAAAGTCCAAAATCAAAAAACTAGTAAGAGCAAATTGTCCCGTTGATCTAAGCCTTCTGATTTCTGATTTATTACTTTTTCTTACTCTGTTAATATCATTCTAAATGTGATGACATTAATTGGAAATCAACCGTTAACCATGAAAACATGCTACAGCCATGATTGATGGTTTACAAGTCTAGTAAATGCATAGCCCTGTTGGACCCTAGGGTCACTAATTAATCACCATATTCTCTTCTGCTGAAACTAAAAGAAATGTGTCCTCACAATCTTTATCAATTGAGTTATCTTGACAATAACTATCACTGGGGCAGAGGTGATGCAGGGATGATCTGTCTGCTAAGTTGTAGAGAAGGATGAGAAAATTCCAAGTAATGTATAAATCTCATCCTTTACTTAATTGAATCTTAGACTTTTAATAACATATTCTTATTTGAATTAGGGGCAATTGGATAAGAATTTAAATAAATGTTTTCAAAATTTTCTATTTCCTTTAACAGTAAGAAGGAACAAATGTAAAAAGATCAAGGATTTCAACTAAGATTACACAGCAATGTAGCAGCAGAGGCAGGATTTGCACTCAGATCTATTTGTCTTCATGAATGAACCATATTTTGCTTTTTACCCTGACTAGTGTAAGAGCAGGATAGCAAGTGCACGGCTACAGTAATTCTTTAGCATGTCTTGTGAATTTCTCTTCATGGTTAACAATATCACCACATGTAAGATTGTACTTGGCAACATTCAGCATAGTTATATTCAAATAAGGCAGAAGTGAGGCTAAAGGTAGCATATTCTAACAAAAATGGAAGATTTGTTATTTTCTACTAGATACAAAGAATATATTTCCAGTTACAAACCTTTATGATTTCCCTTGCTTGCATTTTGTTTGGAGTAATGGGCAGGTTGACTTATATCATGAATAATAAAGAAACTCTAAGATAAATGAAATCTTAAACATTTAATTTCAAGTCATTCTTCAATACTCCTCTTTTATTTAATACTCTTTGAGTAGATTTTAGGCTAAAGAGAAATATGTATTTTTCAGTTCACTGTTTCTTAACAACAATACTCTTTTCAGAGATTGGCTGACTTCTAAGTATCAATATTCATCCAAAATATCTTTAAACATTTTGTAACACTAGATCATTAAGTTCGTAGAGGTATCCAAGCCTAGAATACCTGCCTCATATTTGTGTTAAAATGCAACACAAATATAAAAGTTGTATTTTTCATGTGCCAATTACAGAAAAATGAGAGTGCATGACAGCAGGCCTATTGGAAATCAAAAAAGCATTTCATATTGCTGACATTGTAAATCAATACTATTTTTTAAAAAACAGACTCTATTTCAATGCTCTAAAACTAACTTTACTTGACTTCTTTCTCTTTCCCAAATGATTTTTAATGGCTGGTAAAGGGAAATTTGAGAGTCCACACATTGCACTTCCTTTTCTGTCTTAAAGCCGTCTTGTATGTAGTAT
>CAUYRT010037599.1:0-25825 GCA_963574885.1 Lepilemur ruficaudatus
CTGGGCTAGAGTGCCGTGGTGTCAGCCTGGCTCACAGCAACCTCAAACTCCTGGGCTCAAGCGATCCTCCTGCCTCAGCCTCCCAAGTAGCTGGGACTACATGTGCCACCATGCCTGGCTAATTTTTTCTATATATATTTAGTTGGCCAATTAATTTCTGTCTATTATTAGTAGAGGTGGGGTCTCACTCTTGCTCAGGCTGGTTTCGAAGTCCTGACCTTGAGCAATCCTCCCGCCTCGGCCTCCCAGAGTGCTAGGATTACAGGCGTGAGTCCACTGCACCCGGCACAAACTAATTTCTTAAAGGAAGTATTTGCTATAACAGTTTACAAATAGACTTTGAAAAAATACCTCAAAATATAAAGACTCAGAATTTGGGTCACTTCTGTGAGATTGACTAGGGTTTAAATGCTTATTATCTTGTCTTTTTTGCAAATTCTGTCTTCTTTCTGAGGAGGTACTGTGTCCTCGGCATCTGAATCCAACCTAGGGAAATCCCACAAAGGAAAAGAAAATCTAATTATTTTTAAGTAAACCTTTTATTGAAGTATAACATACTTGCAGAAAAGTACACAAAAGTGTACAACTCAATAAATTTTCACCAAGTGCATAATTTATTTTAAAAGGTCAAAACTTCTGACAAGTTAATTATAAGGAAAATATGAAAATGAGACAATTATGCATGTTACTTATTTTTTTCCTGTACATCAACATTTATTACCAGCTTTATTTGTAAAAGCTAAAAACAGGAAACAAGCCAGATGGCCTTCAGTGGGTGAACAGTTAAACTGACTGTGGTATATCCATACTACAGTACAGTGGTCAGTAGTCAATCACAAAAAGAAACAAACTACAGCACCGATAAACCCAACAACCTGGAGGATTCTCCAGAGAACCACTGAAGTGAAAAAAGCCAATCCCAAAAGGACTGTGTGAGTGCATTTATACAACATTCTTAACAACAAAATTACAGAAAGGGAGAAAAGATTAGTGGATTCTAGGGGATAAAGAGTGGCTGGTGGGGAAGGGAAAAGAGTGTGGCTATGCAAGGGCAATATGAGAGGTCTTTTTGGTGATAAATCTGTTCTGTATCTTGACTGTATCCATGTCAACCTTGGTTGTGATATTGTATTACAGTTTTACAAGATGTTACCATTGGAAGGAAAGTGCATATTACTTTTTTATTTAACTGTAATATTACTTTTTTATTTAACTGTAGCCACCTGGAAAATACAAAATAGGACACATATCTCATACCATACACCAAGAAAAACTCCAAATGCAATAAAGATATTTAAATGTAAAAAAAATAAGGCCATAAACACACTAGAAGAAAACACAGGCAAATTCTTTTATAACCTTTGAAGTAAGGGGGCAGGGCTTTTCCAACTATGATTTAAAACCTAGAAGTCATTAAAAAAAAAAAGGACCAATAAAGTCAATTTATAAAAATAAACTTCTTCATGCTATTTAAAAAACAAACTTGTGCATGGTAATAATCATAATAATAATGAGCAAAGTAAAAAATAAAAATGAAAACCTAGCAAAATATTTGCAACTTATATTGCAGATTAAAGGCTCCTAGACACTTTAAGAATTTAAGAACTGATCAAACTGATTTTAAAATGTATCCCAAAAAAGGAAATACGTAAACCAAGGTTCAAAAAATGGGCAAAGGATATGACCAGATAAGTTCACAGAAAAAGAAATACAAATGGCCCTTAAACATAGGGAAAGATGATCAACTACAATAAGACTTCATTTTCACCTAACTTACACAAATACAAAACCCTGAAAACACACTATTTCTGAAGCTGTATGAAAACAGGCACTTTTCACATTACTATTGAGAATGCAAATTGGTACAATCTGGTGATTTTTACCAAAACAATACATGAATTTAACTTATGATCCACCAGTCCCTTACCTAGGAATTGATTCCAAATGACACTACAGGCTCGGTGCTGTTGGCTCACCCCTGTAATCCTAGTACTTTGGGAGGCCAAAGCAGGAGGATCACCTGAAGTCAGGAGTTTGAGACCAGCCTGGGCAACACGAGACCTCATCTTCACAAAAAAATTTTGAACATTAGCTAGGCATGGTGGTACCTGCCTCTAGTCCTAGCTACCCAGGAGAGAGACAAGAAGATCATTTGAGTCCAGAAGTTTGAGGCTACAAAAAGCTATGATTGTGCCATTCTCTCCAGCCTGGACAACAGAGCAAGGCATCATCTCATAAATGAATGAATGAATGAATGACACTATAGTGTGTCTTCAACAGCCACAGTTTGCAAAACAACTCAAGTGTCCATCAATAGGATTACAGAAATCAACATGGGTATATTCATCTTAGAAGTTGTTTTTTTAAAAAAGGAAGCCTTCTATGTAGTAATATGAAAATTACGTAAATGTGTTCAAGATACATTGTTAAGTGAGCAAAGGAGAGCAGAGAACAGAGTGGATATGCTATCTTTTGTGTAAGAAAAGGACAAAAACAAAAGATGCATACTGAAACTCTGGGAGAACATGTTAGAAACTAATCATATTGGGATAGGTATAGGAGAGAGAAGAAGGCAAGGAGAATCCAGTGATAAAAATGACATTTTTCATTGTATAGTCTTTTTCATCTCTTTTATTGTTCAACCTATTCATAAAATAAAGCCATTTTACAAGATTTCGAGTTTTGAGAATCTTTCCATCATTTAAAATTAAAGCTACTCTGGACTACAGAAATGATCTGTCGTATCAAATGTTTAAACACTGGTAAAAAATGTTCAAAAGCACTGCAAACAGCATAGTACAGTACTTTTGCATAGGAGCATATATGTAAAAATCTGATAAATGGAATAAAAAATAGCTCAAAAACAGCACCTAGCACATATTAACAAATAAGCAAATGACTAAAATGGAAGCACAAACCAAAGAAAAGAATGGATTACAATGTTAGGACAATTCGTATACTACTTTGAAAATCTACATCATTATCTTTTACCATGAATCAAAATAAATCTCAGATAAAAATGTCTTGAAATATTACACTATAAAAAGTAGCAGAAAATGTAAGTAAATATTTATTTGATTTCTAACAGACTTTTTTTAAAGGCTAAAAATAACCAGAAATTGCAAACAGGGAAAATATTTAGACTTAAATGAAAGAGTCTAAATTTCAAAAATCAACCAAATACATACTTAAGTACAAAGATAATAAAGCATCAGAAGTAGAAGAGAAAAAACACATTGTCTAACATCTGGCTCCAGTTCTCTTGGACAACAGAGAGTTACAAAATAAAACGTATCACGCCACATGCATGTTCATAATTTTTTTTTGTTCTTTGACCATTCCTAATCAGTTTTGAGACAGGGGTAAAATGTTTTTATCGCAGTATTCTTTCCTCTCCAGTGGGCTACTGATACCAAAAGTAACAGAGCGAGACTGCAAACTTGGCAGGACTAGCAGTTACAGTGCAGCAGAAAATTTCAGCACATAAGTAAACATTTTATAGATTTTGTCTATCTAACTTACATAAATGATTCTTCTTCTAGCTCTTTTGTTTTTAATCAAATAAAACTAGATCGTCTCACGAGTCTCAGGGCCACATGTGGCCTTCTGGATCCTTGAGTGCAGCCTTTTGACTGAATCCAAACTTCACAGAACAAATCCCTTTATTGAAAAGGGAAGTTTGGATTCAGACAATGGGCCGTACTTGGGAATCTGGAGGGCCATATGTAGCCTTGAGGCCGCAGGTTCCCTACTCCTTATCTGAAATGCTCCAGACCAGAATCATTTCGGATTGGATAGTTTCAAATTTTGGAATATCTGCAAATACATCATGAGGTATCTTGGGGATGGGATCTAAATCTAAATCTAAAATACACTTGTTTTCATATACACATAGCCTGAAGGTAACTTTATACAATCATTTTATTTTACTTTAACTTTTCACTTTACTTTCACTTCACTTACTTTAACTCTTCACTTCACTGCATTTCACTTTCACTTCATTTCACTTCACTTCACTTCACTTCATTTTATTTTTGAGACAGAGTCTTGCTCTATTGCCTGGGCTAGAGGACAGTGGCATCATCATAGCTCACAGCACCCTCAAACTCCTGGACTCAAGCAATCCTTCTGCCTCAGCCTCCCAAGTAGCTGGGACTACAGGTGCACACCACTGTGCCCGGCTAATTTCGAAATTTTTTTGTAGAGACGGGGGTCTTGCTTTGCCCAGGCTGGTCTTAAACTCCCGGGGCCTCAAGCAGTCGTCCTGCCTCAGCCTCCCTAAGTGCTAGGATTACAGGTATAAGCCACCATATGCCCAGCCTACACAATATTTTTAATAATTTTATGCATAAAGTAAATTTTGTGTTAAGTACTTACATGCAGAATTTTTCACCTGTGGCATCATGTGAGTGCTCAAAAAGTTTTGTATTTTGCAGTTAAAAAATGGGCAAATGATCTGAATTAGACATTTCTCAAAAGAAGACATATGGAAAAATGCTTAACATCGCTATTCATCAGGAAAATACAAACCAAAATCAAAATGAGGTATCGTCTCATCCCAATTAGAATGGCCATAAAATAACAAAAAATAACCAATGCTGGCAAGGATACAGAGAAAAGGGAACTCTTATGCACTGTTGGTGGGAATGTAAATTTGTATAACCACTATGGAAAACAGTATGGTGGTTTCTCAAAAAACTAAAAATAGAATAATCATATGATCTAGCAATGCCACTACTAGTTATACATCCAAAGGAAAGGAAATCAGTATATCAAAGAGATTATCTGCACTCCCATGTTTACTCCAGCACCGTTCACAACAACCAAGATATGGAATCAATCTAAATGTCCATCAACAGATGAATGGATAAAGAAAATGTGGTGTATATATACACAACAGAATACTATTCAGCCATAAAAAAGAATGAAATCTTTTCATTTGTGGCAACACAGATGAGCCCGGAGGACATTACGTTACGTGAGTAAACCAGGCATAGAAAGATAAATACAGCATGCTTTCACTCATATGTGAAAGCTAAAAAAGTTCATCTCATACAAGTAGAGCAGAATAGTGGTTAGTAGAGACTGGGAAGGCTGGTCGGGGGTGGGGTGATAGGGAAAGGTTGGTTAATAGATACAAAATTACAGCTAGATAGGAGGAATAAGTTCTAGTGTTGCACATAAGCAGTCCCCAACCTTTTTAACACCAGGGACCAGTTTCATGGAAGACAATTTTTCCATGGACAGGGGTTGGGGAGCAGGAATGGAGAGCGATGGGGAGCAGCTGTAAATACAGATGAAACTTTGCTCCCTCACTAGGCTGCTCACCTCCTGCTCCACAGCCCAGTTCCTCACAAGCCGTGGACCAATACCATGATACTACACTTTTAAATCACTCAAGACGCATCTCTAAAAATTAAGGACACTGTCCTTCATAACCACTAAACCATTATTATAACTAGCGAATCTAAAATAAATCATCTCACACCATAATCAATATTGTCCAACCTAATTCAAATTACCTGTGAATTATTTCTTTGTTCAGTTTGCCGTCCACCTCTAGAAAATGTCTGATTTTTTTCCATCCAGGGTTTTTTCTGAGTTGTCTGGCAAGTTACATTGGACCAATTTACACCACCTGTAACAAATGAGTTTACTTATAAAAGAAGCCAAAACCTAAATTGTCTCCTAACTTCATATATTGAAACTTAGTCACTATAAATATAATATTGGAAATTTTTCCATAAACTTTAAGTGGTATTCCAGTTCTTAGTAATACAGGTATCATCTTGCAGAATACCTCCAGCTGGCATTTTCTCAATTTGATCAGAAAACTGTACTTTCAGATTAACTTCAATCTCTGGAAGATTTCTAATTTTTTTGTAGCATCAGCAAGCCTCATGCTTAAAAAGAAAACTATGACATAATCAAAGGTACAGCAAAAATACAATGTAGAAAGTACCTGCACACATAGATGAGTCCACATGCTAAAAAAAAGAAACAAAAAAAGAATTATTTTCTACCTAAGAGTCAAATTTATGTACTTCACAAAACATTTCACAATTTAGTCTAGTGTGAAATGTGATTACAATCTTATAACACTTGAACACTTTTGTTATTAATAAAATATACAAAATACATTTTTAACTATCCTATTACTATAGAATTTGTTAACAAAAATAATGAAGTTTTAGCAGAGATGCAAAGATAATACTAATGTCAACGACTGAAAAGGAAATCAAAGCAATGTTACATACATTCATGGTCCCAGAATCAGGAGTTCTCAAAGTCCCTGCTGCAGGCTGGTTGTTGCTGTGTTTGGGACTGCAGTAACCACTATCGCTGTCAATGTCAGCTTCACTAGCCCCCTGCTCACTAGAAGATTCGGCAGTGGGGTGGGACGCTCTCCTCCTCCTGCCTTTGGACTTCCAGAGCATTGTGGCAGTGGTCTCTGAGAGAGACTTGTTAGCTATATCTGATGGGAAATCTACAAAGGCAAGGAAAGCATGACAACTCTCTGTGATGAACAAACTGATAAATTCTTGTTAAATTATCATTAAAGTTGCAAGAAAATAAAGATATCAAACTTTGTAAATGGAGAAACAGGTGACTACTTTTTGAAAAGATCATTAAAGAGAATAAAATATTTGTATAATTAAAATAGTCAAACCATCATCATATATTTTAAAAACCACCCATCTTTGAAGGGCCACTGTGTGCCCCCCTCTACCACCGCATTCTCTTCTTCCTCCAGTGGTTACCTCTGTTCTGAATTCTGCGTGTTACATTCCCTTACTTTTCTTTATAGAGTACCATGGATTTTTGTATTTCTAAAACATAAATCATGGAATTTTGCAGTTTTTAAATGCATTTTTTTTAAAAAAACATACTGTCCATATTCCTCTGTGACTTGCTCCCCCCAACCCCAACCTCAATACTGGTTTTGAAATGCTGGTGCATGTGGCTGTAATTCCTTTATATCACTGGAATCTAGAATGCCTTTGTATGAATATACCATAATATATTTACCTTTTGTATCACTGATGGGACACTTGGGTTGTTTTGGGCTTTGCTATTAAAAACAACACTGAGTAAACATTCAGATACAGACACAAGAATGTATAACCCATGTGTGCATGTGAAAGCTTCTCTAAGGCAAACACTGCCAGATCTCAGGGGATGCACAAGTTCAACTTGCCTTAATAATGCCAAATCATTCTCAAAGGTGGTTAAAACAACTGACACTCGAACAGTACGCTATAAATATCCCCACTGATCACCAAATACTTGATACTGTCTTCCAGACGATACCCAATCTATAGGATATAAAAAGGTAGCTCATTGTGGGTTTTAATTTGCATTTTCCTGCTTAACAATGAGGCTGAGCATCTTTTCTGATGCTTTTAGCCACAAATGTTTTCCTTTCTGTGAAATTCTTATTAATTTTACTTTTGGATTATTTCACTTTTGCCTGTTTTTCTACTGAGTTATCTGTTTCTTATTTTTTATTTCATAAATTGTAATCACAGTAAGACATTAAAAAAAAAACCTCTTACAATCTTTTCCCCCAAAATTAGAAGTTTTTTTTCCACATTTCTGACCATTCATAATTTTTACATAACACTGATACAATTTTGATTGTGCTAACAGTATGTCATATGTTATGATAAGTCTTAATTATAATGTAAGATGGCTCCATATTATTCCATTGAGTGAGTATCCTATGCTTTTCATGGCTTGTCACCTGCTACTGGCCACTAAAAAGATTTCAGCATTTTTGTTGCACTGTGGTTAATATCCATCTTTAACTGAACAGCCCCTTCTCTTTCTAGGGGGAGGTTCTACTTAAGATACGTTCACAGAAGTGGGATGACTAGGTCAAAAGAAAAGTTCCTATACTCCTGCAAAATTGTTTCGGTCCCCTGGCACTGTGTCCCAGGGGCCCCAAAGGCAAGGTGGGATCATTTTGTTATCGATGCATATGAATTCTTTATATATCTAATACTAATCCTTTGTCAGTTATATGCATGGTAAAAATCCTTTCCAAGTTTATGATTTGTTCTTTCATGCACTTTTCATAAATATAAATTCTTAATTTTAGAAACAGTTCCCTCCCTGCAGTTGTAAAGGTATCTGCCTGTTTCCTTCTACCATTGGTTTTCCCATTTAAGTCCTTAATCCATCTGAAATAGATTTGTGTATAAATTAGGGGTCTGTAATGCTATCTCTGTCATTTTCCATATATGTATTTACACACATGTGGGGTCCTGTTACTGGGCTCTCTGTTCTATTCAGTTTTTGTATATTACACTGATAACATAAACCTGTGGGAATTAGGATGGCTTTATAAGTCCTCATATCCAGAGGAAAAGTTCTTTTCCAGAGGTGTCTTGGCTCTTCTCAGATGACTACTTCTTTATTTTAGAATTAATTTGTCAAGTTCCCCCAAAAACTCCCAATGGAATTTTTATTAGAACTATATCGAGTCTACAGATTAACTCAAGGAACACTGACACTTGCAATATCAAATCATACTATATGAACATGATATGTAGGTTTTTCTGAATGTCCTATAATAAAGTCTTACAGTTTTTTTGCCTATATGTCTCACAGATATTCTCTAAGATTTATTATCAGAAACTCTGTATTTTTGTTCCTATTGTAAATGACATCTTTTCTTAAATTTTGTTTGTTGGTGGCACACTGAAATAAAATTAATTTGTATATATTATCTTATGTCTAGCCATCTTATTATTACCAAATATGAGCTTGTATTCAAAAGTAAAAATGATACGAATGGAAATGCATTCCTCCTCAACTATATTTAATTCTATCTCTGACTGATACCAATTAATCCTCAGAAATTAAAAACAAACCAAAGAATAAAAATACTGATAGAATGTATAATCTTCTACTCAAATTATGTCTTTATCTTGTCATTTTCTAATTCTTATGCTTCAGAAAGTTGTCACTGGGTCACCTAATTGGCAAACTAAAGAAGTATGAATAATTATTTTTTTTATAAACAGAGTCTTGCTCTGTCTCCTGGTCTAGAGTGCAGTGGCGCCATCATAGCTCACTGCAACCTCAAACTCCTGACCTGAAGCAATCTTCGCACCTTGGCCTCCCTAAGTGCTAGGATTACAGGCATGAGCCACTGTGCCTGGCCAGCAAGGATAATTTTTAAAAGCATTCCCAGGATGAAAAGTATGTAGAAATGGGTCACTATGAATGGGGACTAAAAACAACCACACCAGGGAACTTTGTAATATATTACATTGTGATTCTTTTCCATAGCCACTGCAAGCATTTCTCAGAGTCTGTTAATCTCACAGCTTTACCTCTTTATGTTTTAACCACACAATGACTGTACCATCAGCAAGACTGTTTTTTAACTAATTCCCAGATCCCTTCTCTGTTCCTACTGGATCTAAGCAATTGTAAAAGGATAAATGAATAGATGCCCAAAAGAAAAGGTATAGCCCAAATGAAAAAAAAGCATAAACCACTTTATTCATTTCAACCCAGATCTTATTTGAGCAGAGGCTAGAGAGAGATAAAAAGCAATTATGCCTTTGAATAGCTCTAATTCTTGGTCTTGGATTATTAAAAAAGATTTTTACTAGTGTCAGTGACAATGAGTGAGAGGAGGTAGAGATCTACTTTACAGATAATAAGATGAGATCAGAGATACAAATTGGAATTTCACGATATAAACTAGAACATAGCTAGAATATTATAAGAATATTCATTATCTATTTATTACCAGAAGAATGCTTTTTTATTTAACTTACATGGTCCTCTAAAAATTTTAGACAAATTGATATCTGACTAGTTCAAAATTTTTACTCATTTGATAGGCTATAGGTGTCACTCACAGGTTTGGTTCAGATCTATGCTAAAATAAGGCACAGATAACTTGCTAAGTTCTTCATATAAAGATGTTACAGGATGTTAAGATGTTTTATTAAAGGGTTTTAATTTATTTATAAAAACATGTACAATTTTGATTTTAACCAAAACGAGTGCCTCAAATTTCTACAGTATTTGCCAAATTCCATCTCTGATTTCTGAACTACTCCACTAGTACAAGGGGAAGGGAAATCTTAAACCCTTCCCAAAGTTGTACAGAAGCTGGCAAGTGAGTTGAAAGAACATTAAGGACATGCATTATTTTACCCTTCCTAGAGAATTTCACAAAGTGGCAGGACAAATGGAAGGATGAAAAAATCTAGAATCCTGTAAAGTTGTACAGACCACAATTATAAAGTCAATTCATGAAAATAGATAAAAATCAGTGATGTATATATAAGAATGCTTGCCTTACCAGTTTGCTGTGAAGCATCCACAAGAAGCACAATTTTTGATCGATTATCAGGACCTGCTGCATTTATTTCTTTCTGAGTAGCTACATTTTTCACCAGTGGCCTTTTGCTTTTTATGTGCTGTTGTAAAAGCTGTTGCTAAGTTATAAAAAAGAAAAGAAACTATTCAATGTACTAACCATTATAAAATACACATCTATTATAAAATATACCTAAATGTATGTTTCAAATTAGTAGCTTCCAATCCATGGGGAAACAGGATTACTGTATGAAGGTTTCATCAAATTATCTGCAGCAAAGTATAATAAGCTAAATAACATATTATACACACATTTATAAACTATTTTTCAAATAACTATTAACACTGCTACGATTAACAAAATATGAATTCATTTTTGTGACTTGCATTTTTTATTTTCTCAATTAATAACAGGAATATAATCATAACACATAAGGGGTTACAAATTTTTAAAAGGACAATAAAAAGGGTGGTAACTTATCCCAAGGCTAAATTCTAGTTTCATGAAAGCAATGACATAGAAAATAATTTCTGCTTTGAAGTTCAAAAAGAAAATATTAAAAAGCTGATCCTTTCTTTCACTTTTCAAAATATGAGTATTCATTGCTCAACAGCAATTCACACAATAGAACTCTGAATTTAACTTCTTTAACTTCCTAAGTTGAAGTGCTAGAAATGCATTCTGGGAAATCATGTTCCTTCAACATCTGGAAATTATACACTGTTACCTTATTTCCAATACTTTTTTTTTTCATTCTCAGAATTCCCAAAACGATTTCCCTGACCCAGAGCGTTTCCATGAACAAAGACTAAAAGCTTTTCAAAGTAACCTCTGCTACTTGTTTGTATTTTAATTTGTAAAATTATGCCAGGAGGCAGCAGACTTTTCACTGAAGGCTAATGGAATCTAGGGAAAGCATTAACTCTTTGAGATACAGTCATCGTCAGGATGCATCTAAGAAGTCATTCTTCTATCAGCTCAAAAGTACTGACTAAAAACATGGTTTTTATTCTGATTAGCTTTGATATTAGGGCCTCAATGGTGAAATAACCCTTTTTTTTTTTTTTTTTTTTTTTGGGACAGAATCTCACTGTTACCCAGGCTAGAGGTGCTGGGGCGTTAGCCTAGCTCACAGCAACCTCCAACTCCTGGGCTCAAGCGATCCTTCTGCCTCAGCCTCCCAAGTAGCTGGGACTACAGGTATGCGCCACCATGCCTGGCTAATTTTTTTTATATATCTTTAGTTGGCCAATTAATTTCTTTCTATTTTTAGTAGAGACGGGGTCTTGCTCTTGCTCAGGCTGGTTTTGAACTCCTGACTTGAGCGATCCACCCACCTCGGCCTCCCAGAGTGCTAGGATTACAGGCGTGAGCCACAGCGCCTGGCCGAAGTAACCTTTTAAGTAAAAGACAGTTATTATCTAAAATGAAATCTTAATGTTCTTGTGATTTCAAGGCCATCATTTTTTTTATTTAGTTACAAGGCTGGTCCTGAACAAAAGTAGTTTCACATATTTATCTTTCATTTTCTTTAGCCCTAGGAGACTCTTCGTTCATATAATACTAAAGCACCTCTTAAATAAAAAAGTGCTATTCCTACTAAAAATTCACAGGCTAGAAAAAATGATGTGAAGGGATCTAATGAACCACAAATGTTCTTTTTCACAACATCTCCTTCTGACTTCTGAAGATTGAAGTATCTTGAAGTGTAATAGCCATTCAACATGGCTAGCATAGGATCCATACTAACTATTTTTATGAATGTTGGTGTCACCATGCAATTTTTATCACTAAATTAAAATAATTTGGAAATATTTCTGTATGTTTACATAAAATTCTCTGAAGAAACATGAATGTGACTGTAAATCATATTCCAATCAAGAATGAGTAACAATAAGTAACACAGAAAAAATTATTTTACAAAAAATATAGTCTTGACCATTTTACATTAGTGAACAAAATGTTGTATAGTAAATTCAGCATTGAAGGTCAACCAATACAAGTAGGAAATTACTTATAATAGTATTAACAACAGAATCAAAACCAGACACTTACTTTTGGTACCACGGGTCCTCTGTTACTGTTTCTGCTTCGATGACTGGACAATGGGAAGACCTGTCCAAGTTGATGTGGACGCTCAGTGCATTCTGCGGTTATAGCATTTACAGTATTTGCAGTCTGAAAGGTATTGGAGTATGGTGTAGGAAAAGGATGATAGAAACCCATAACTTGTGCACATGGTGCTGGCATCAGCTGATAATATGTATACTCTGTAGAAACAGGTGGCTGAGCAGATATAATGGGGTAGGCAAGGTATGGTCCAGTGGGGTTTGGATTGGGCTGCTGCCATCGTATATCATTGTTATATAAAGGAAACTGTCTGCAAAATCAAATCAAAAAAGAACGAATCTATTGACAAGTCTAAAAATTATACTAAAGCAAAATCTCTTAACTCATTAACTTAAAAGAAAAAACAGTACAGAACAGTAGCTTCATAATTCTTGGAAAGGGGACAAAACTAATATTATTTCTGCTATAATTAGAGGTCACTATGTACATGTAATAACAATTTAAGTGATAGCATGACAATTTAAGTGATAGTATGAATCCAATCTAACAGTTTCATAGCATTCCATGTATCATTATTATTCGTAACTCTGTCCTCAACCTCCTCAAGGTATTTCTGCCCGAAAGTTAAACACCTAACTGCTGGATCTGCCAACAACAGTAGTCCAAAGTTCCCACCCAATATTCACAACTGTGACAGGCTTCTGCAGAAAAACAGAATCAGGTGATCATTGTATAAGGTGATCATTACATGGGGTGATTTAATTCCTCCACCTCTCATTCTTCAGCTCATTCCCAGGCCTCCTACTCCTCTTCGCATATTCTCCTAACCACTTGGCTAAGTTCAGCTCTTTTCCTGGCTCCCCTCCTTGGCAATGGAAGCAGGTACAAGGGCAAGAAGAGAAGAAGCAAGCCTGTCCACTAACATCCTATCCTCAGCATTAGAGCTTCTTCTAGTGCAACTCACATAAAGCACCAGCCAAATTCTTTCCGTCTCAGCAGCCCCCTCAGGAAAGGCTGCTGCTGATGAATACGAGGTCCTAGAGAGTGGAGGTGAAACATAGAACTTTTCTTCACTGCTCCCATGACAAGGTAAAATGGAATAACATTCACTACTATATTCCTAAAAATATTTTAAAATAATCTGCTGGCTGGCTTACTCATGAATTCCCAAAGACTATTTGGTAAAGCCAGAAAACAAATTAAGTTTA
Organism: Lepilemur ruficaudatus; assembly: GCA_963574885.1. Classification (NCBI taxonomy): domain Eukaryota; kingdom Metazoa; phylum Chordata; class Mammalia; order Primates; family Lepilemuridae; genus Lepilemur; species Lepilemur ruficaudatus. The sequence goes on from CAUYRT010037599.1 coordinate 13,624, forward strand.
TCATACTGTACACTTGGCTGTTTTATCAAGTATAAAAATAGTATTAAATTTAGTTTATGAATCACCTCACATATTATCTAATACCGGTCAAAGATTTTTAATACAATGCTAACTGCAACTAAAAATGATCCCTTAGTTTCTACTGTTTGTCCAACCCCCAAAACTCTCTTATTAAGAGTCACAGACTATTATTTTGAATATTCAATATTTGAGAAAGTAGTTTAGTGGTCTCATATAGCATAAATATAGAATTTCTCAAAGAATGTGTGCTGGCACACGAGTGTGCCACAATGGGTTATAGATGTGTAGAAATATCGATTGCCTCATCCCTCAGGGATAGTCGGACAGAGCCTAGAACCACCAGCTGCCTCATCCATTTATCCCACAGTGCTAGAGAAATAAAATTTCTTCAGAAAAGCTGAAAGCACTTTTATACAGCAATAAAATGAATTACACCAATAAAGTGCTAATCACTCCAACAGTCTAAGCAGGGTTAGAAAGGCTATCCTAAGTTATACCTTAACCACTAGGTCACACATATCCGAATTGCAAGCATTTTGCTAAATCACTCTGTGACCATGGCACAGACACGAAATTTAAACTAAAATCAGAGTCTAGAAATAAATGCTAGGGCCAGGCATGGTGGCTCACACCTGTAATCCCAGCACTCTGGGAGGCAAGGCAGGAGGATCGATTGAGCCCAAGTGTTAGGGACCAGCCTAAGCAACACAGAGAGACCCCCAACACTACCAAAAAAAAAAAAAAAAAAAATAGCTGGGCATGGTGGTGCATGCTGTACTTCAGCTATTCAGGAGGCAGAGGCAGGAGGATCACTTGAGCCCAAGAGTTTGAGGTTACAGTGAGCTATGATGACACCACTGCACTCTAGCCTGGACAAAAGAGCAAGACCCTGCTCTTTCTCCAGCCTGAGCAAAAGCGAGACCCCGTGTCTCTACTATAAATAGAAAGAAATTAATTAGCCAACTAAAAATATATAGAAAAAATTAGCCGGGCATGGTGGCGCATGCCTGTAGTCCCAGCCACTTGGGAGGCTGAGGCAGAAGGATTGCTTGAGCCCAGGAGTGTGAGGTTGCTGTGAGCTAGGCTGACGCCACGGCACTCTAGCCCGGGCAACAAAGGGAGACTCTGTCAAAAAAAAAAAAAAAAAAAAAAAAAAGGTTTCTGTTCATCTCTTTCTGAATATTTCATTCCTCTCCCTTTGGGTTGATTTATTTAAAATAAATTTCAATGATTTAATATAGGAGATATACAAATCCAAAGAACTCCATTTCCTCTTAGAAAGAATGAGAAAATGATTCATATTAACAATTCTCAAATTTTACATTAGTTGGTTTTATTTACTCCTCTTAAAAAAACCGAAAACGGTTAACATTTAAAAGTTAAAATGAAGCGTGCTTTGCCAACTTCTAAACCCCTCCCCCAAAAAAGAAAATAATAAACAAATTACCTATTGGACTGGTTTTCCTGCACAAATGGATAACAAGTAATCAGGTAGCTGGGAATTGGAGTCGGTTCTATACCAGAAACACTTCCATTATCACTTGGGAGAGCCATAGGAATCATAAAGGTATCAGGATTCTTCTTCTGGGGAATAAATGGCTCTACCTCAGCCGATAGCTTGACATTCTTCAAAGAGAAAGTGGAATATATTAACAACAAATGAGCAAGCAACTTAATACAAATTTACAAGTTAACAACACAACAGTCAGCCTTTACAAATAGTAACCGGGTCTCTTCTCAGTATTCACAAAACATCCAAAAGGAACAGCAATGTCAATGGTAAAATGACTGAATAATCAAGTTATTTGGACAAAGCCATCAACTAAAATAACGAAAAACTTATCAAAGGTTACCATATTTCAATAAAATCATTTATGTCATCAAAGCTGTTAAACCAATTGAGAGTTTGTATATGACAAGGACATGATATCTCAAGGCCTAAAAATAAAATTGGTAGTAAGAAATGTAGCTCTTCAGAAAAAATAATGTGGTTTTAATTAATTTTGTTAGGGGAAAAATCAGAGTTCTGCATGATAATTATATTTGAATAGTCTAAAAAACAGTCTATCTCTATTTCAGAAAATTAGATTAGTATCATTAAATTAAAATGAAGAAAAATGTCTAAGATGAAAAATAAGGAGAAAAAAACTTCTGGTTCACAGTTAAACTGAGGGAAAAAAAAGAATTAACTTCAGTTTCTCAGTAGACATCTCAGCAAACTAAAATAATCCATTAATATGCAGTCCATTTTAGTTTACTTTGTATCTCTTCTTATAAAAAATCTATGGAGAGTTAAAAAGACATACAAAAAACTATAGATAGTATTTAGGGATGCGTATATGAATGATAAAAACTATAAAGAAAAGTAAAAACAATCCATAAAAGTCAGGATAGGAATTACTCCTAGGAAAGAGGGACTTGTAATTGAGGAGACACCTGGAGAGCTTCTGGGGTGTCATGCAAACTTCCATATCCAAACTGGGTAAAACTTACCAGGTGTGTACCTTATAATGATTCATTAAGCTGTACATTGATTTTACATAGTTTTCTGAGTAGTTAACAACAAATTTTAAATTATAAAAAAAAATCTATAGGCACATTCTGCAAGGGCATTAAAAACTACATAAATATTATAATCTAAAAAGATATTAAACACTTTTTAATAAAACCAGTAAATGAAAAGGAAGCCAACATTTTAACCATTCAAAACAATTACCTTAAAAGCAATGATAGTCCTACCAGAACTTTTTCCCAAAAAACCTTCTAGGGGGATATTTATTAGAAGCTGCATAGTTGTCAAAATAAATTTCAGGCATGTTTCTCACAAAAGTAGTTAGTAAGGAACCCAAGAAAATCTAAACACAAGACTTGATATGCTCAATATACGCCCTCATTCAGAAAAATTAAGTTCTCTAAAAACAGCACCCTCTAGATCAGAAATGCTTGTTAAAAAGGTGGTGTGGGGGACAAAATTTGAACTACATTACATAGCAGTATTAATTCAATATCCTTCTTCCCTACACGATTTAACTTTGAAGTCTACAGTTGTACATTATAACCAAATCTGAAGTAGATAAACTATAGTTATAATACCTATAAATATTTGTGAACTGAAGTTGGTTCCTTGAATTTTAACATGAGAGGTGTGGCCGGGCGCAGTGGCTCACACCTGTAATCCCAGCACTCTGGGAGGCTGAGGTGGAAGGAGCAAGAGTAAGACTCTGTCCCTACTAAAAATAGAAAAAATTAGCTGGGCGTGGTGGCACGTGCCTGTAGTCTCAGCTACTCGGGAGACTGAGGCAGGAGGATCGCTTGAGCCTACAAGTTTGAGGTTGCTGTGAGCTAGGCTGACACCTCAGCACTACAGCCCAGGCCACAGAGCGAGACTCTTGTCTCAAAAAAAAAAAAACGAGAGAGAGGCAAAAACACCTTCACACACTAGTAATATGTTACTAATTTTCATTCAGTAATATTGATTAGAACCCAAACTTATTTACGTAAGGCAAAATATATCAAAATAATAAATGTTTCTTCAATTAGGAAAAGAAAAGCTGATTTAGCTGACTTTCAACAATAATGCAAAGATAATGGAAACATGCTTTATATAGTTCATACATATGCATAAGGAGAGGAACCTCAAATCCCATTTTAACTGCACTAAAGATATGTTTATTATTTCCTTTAAAAATTAAAAAGTCCCTCTGAACATATGAGAACTCACTGAACAGTTTTATAAATCTGGACTAGGAGACATTAGGTTTTTGTTTTAAAGGAAGAAATACAGGCCCATCAAATTATCAGCCTAAAACGAAAAATAATAATGCAATCATAAATAAATAATTTAAAAATAACACTTTTCCCGACCCCTTCCCCCAAACAATACCAACTCATAAATTACTTTGGTAGCAAATTCAAATTTTTGCTCAGGTCAAAAGTTGCAACAAATTTCACTACACTTTACAAAAAAGAGTTTTATAAATTTAGGCAGCCCCACTGTTGAACAGGTGTTATGCATAATCTGTAACTAAAGTCTGCACATATACACAGTATATATACCTTTAAACATTAAAGTTTGTATCTGTTTTATTCTAAGTGCAATTCTAGATACCAGAGTTCAACAATAAAACTCACAAACACTGAAATGACTCTTTGTTTTTAGTAACAAAAAAAAAAAGAGAGAGAGAGAGAAGCTGCTATAATCAACAGCTGCACAAACAGAAGATGTCACTAGTAGGAACAGACTGGCAAACTTTCTCCTATAGTTACAACTCTATATAGTTTCAAAAGTTGTTTACTGTGACTGGGGCTTTCTGTATCATACAACAAAATGCAGCATATCTCTTGTTCTCAGGCCTGAAAAGCAATGTTAAGATCCCAAACTATTCATAAAATTAATAAAGCCCATACAGTTAACAAGTTAAGTAAGTAACAGGTTCTGGCTATATTTTAATTATATTAGTATAGAAATCAAAGAAACATGTCTTGCATAGTGAACAATAAAATGTTATTTTTAAAATTTAAAAAATTAGATTAGTTACTTCATACATTATTCCTCAGTTTGAATTTCTGTGTTTTAGTCTCTCTACTTTTGCCAAGATCTATTTTTTAGGGATCAGACATTTTATAGTAAGGAGTAATCTCCATAAAGAAAATAAATATGCAGTAAGTCAGTCTAAATTACACTGAAAAAAGTCTAATCCTTGTACTATTACTTGCTTAAGAGAAAAGCAATTATCTAATACCAAATTATCTTTCAGAAATTTTAGAATTTTCCAAATGAATGAAAAAACTATAATCCCAGAAACATGTCTTTGAAAAAATATTTAAACAGTTTCACACTTAATTTTTAATTTGGGGTATATTAAAGTAAATGTCAATAAATAAAATACCTCTGATGTGAATAATCTAGAAAACTCAAGAATTTATCAGAGCATGAAACTTTATATAAAGACTTGTTTAAAAGAATTTATTAGAGAAATGCATTCAGATCACTGAGAGCCTATATAATTCAACAAATACGCATTGAGCATATGTTCTGGAAAGAGCACTGTACTAGAGTGATTTGGACAAAATGGGCAAACATTACTACAAAGCACACAGCAGAGAATGTACACTAAACTCCTTAGAGATGAAACCTCCAGAAGAATGCAAATAATTTTCCCAGATTAAGCAGTAGAAAAAAAATGACACCCACTTAAAAAACAAAACTGAAGTTAGAACATAATAAGACACTCTCCCACAGTGAAACTCTAGAGTACGTACCACACACCCACAGAAAAAATATGACCATGGAAACCCTCCATACATTCTATGCTAAGGTAAAAATATGATACCTCAAACATTAAGATATTTTACGTCTCATGGCTAAAGATAAAACGTCTTCTGAAGGAAAACCCTATTAATGCTTAAGAAATAACTGATCGTTATATATTGTTTTCTGATTAGAATAGCGTATATTTATTAATGAAGTAAACCACTTGCCAAAACAAACTGCAGTTGTTATATGTGTAAGTTTTGCAAGACTCCAGAAACACAGAGGGAAAAAAAATCAAAGTATTTAACTTAGACTCTGCCCGCTTGCTTTGCTATCCATACATTTTCCTCTTTTTCTTAAAACAAACCAAATCTAATATTGTTAAAATCTGATGGTACTTTTTAAAAAAAAAAAATAGATTTCTAGACTTAATATTAGTTGCTGGTTTATCTAGTCTATTAATTTGTTTTTATATTTACTATTTTCTCTCTTCCTTTGATGAGGTTTCCCCCCTAACTTTTTGCCTTGTATGCTTAATTTCATTTTCCTTTTAAAATGTTTAACAATGAAGTTATTTATGACTATGCATTTGCCTCAGAGTATAGCTTCAGCCACATCACACAGGTTTTCCTATGTGATATTTTATTATTACTTTTTCGATAATGTATCATTCTTTTTATTCCCTCTTTGCCCTGAGGGCTTGAAAATGTCTTTTTTAATGCCCAAATGGTATTTTCTTTAAATGAACATGTGTATATTATATTTTGTTTTTGGCTGTGAAAGTATTGTTTTTAAAATCTGATAAGATAGGTAATTTACTTATATCCATATATAAACACCAACTATAAGTATTACAGAATAATAAAAACTTTATAGTACTTATTTAGAATACATTTAGTTTGGACCACTGATATTTGATGTTTATAAATTATTTAAAGAAAACAATAATAAGCAAGACAGTTTTTCATCCCTATTGAACAGCACAGTTGCATGAAATCATATATATTCATTACATGTTTTTCTAAGAATTAAAGAGATTAATAACCTATAACTTTGTAAATTCTTTTAAAAGAACTTATCTAATGCTAATATACTAAAATTAAGCCAACATTTAAATTATTTGTGATAGCACAAAAGAAATTGTGACCCTCAAATGTTCTGTCACTTCTAAGCCCATTGTTTATTTTTAAAAATCTCAGAACACTGTCCTAAATTTCCTAAAAACAGAAACACTAAGCCTTATAAAGAAAATGAACTCCATGATTTCTTCTTCACATCCCTTTACACAAGCTTTTGTTTCTAAGGAAAATAATGCATTATACCAAGTAATAGCTGTTCTTAAAACATCTAATTCTGGCAGTTAAAATTAAGCTATTTGTTTTGATTAAACACAGACAATACTCTGTAAACGAGAATGCTGAAAGAATACTTCTAAGATTCTCTTCTGGTTATAACATTCTTTCAAATAGTCAGTATTGCAATTAAGATTATCCAGTTACTGTATTCCCAGTAACTTACTTTGATCAACATACACAAAATTTATCTTTTTTATGAAAAGATTTAATATATAAAAAAGAGGTAATTTGCAAGAACAGCAACATGAATGCCTGCCTTCAACCAAAAAAAGTTAGGTTTTTTTTTTAAGTTACACTAAATACCCCAAGGATTTAATTGGGATAAGATGAAATGCAAAAGGTCTTCTGTATTAAGTAGCAGTTTTTAAAAATCAAACTTGTATCAATTGCTAATCAGTACAATACTATAATGAGTAAGTTTTAATGCTGTAGGCATTTCTAGAAATTCTGAATATAAGTCAGAAAAGGAAAAAAACGAACACTTTGTGAAGGAAAAATAGAAATTCAGCGCAGCCATTACGTTATGGTATACTGGAAAGAATCAAGAAGTCCACAAAGTTGAGAAATCTCAGTCTCTAATCTACCATTAAGTTAATGGTTCTTAGCCTTCCTTTGAGAATATGATAAAAATAATGGAGTCTTGCCCCAGAAAAATGCATATATAAAATGAAGCACACTCCTTCCAGGTCATCCATACACCCCTGAATTAGCTGCCTACGCATTAACTAGGCAAAGTTACATCACTTTTCTGGATCTCTTTTCTGAGTGCACGGGAGAGTGAAAGAGTTTCAAGTTATTCCTTCATTTAGGGTTAAGTCTGGGGAACAGGCAGAAGGTACTAGAAGAAAAAAAAAATCTCACCAGAAAATCCTTTTCATGATATTTTCTAGTTCTCAAATTTCTACAAGATTTTAATAGGTTGTTGACTTTGGAAAGTCAGCATGAAAGAGGAAGAGGCTCTCTAGTTTAAATAATTTGCTCATAGTACTTGCTGCTAAGATAATCACACACAAATAACTATGCTAAAAGTTACCATCTAAATAGTTAATTACATTTCCTCTAGGATGAAAGGAATCATAAGTATACATATGGTAGCATTACTGGTTACAGTTCTGGCACCATGGTGAAGGACCAAAATGTTGAACCCATTCATTAGCAGTAACGCACATATAAGGAAATGATTCAAGGAATTCCTAAATTCCTATTTATTTGTCAGGCTTTGAAATTTCAGGTATTTTTGATAGATACCTTCAGAAGTTTGTTTTTTTTTTCTTTTTAACTAAATTCGATACAGGCTGCATATAGAATACTCTGGGTCACAGGAAAGCCTATGTGTATTGGCCAAAAGACTGCACATCATTTTTGCTTTAGTAATTACATGTATTGTTTTATAAAACTTGTTTGTATTCTCAAGAGTTATATTCACATAAAGCTTTTTTTTTTTAAATTAAACCTTGTGTAAAATCAAATACACACAACTAGGAAGCTGTGCTTTGCCTGCTAAAAGTTGGATTTCAAAATCAAAACCAGCTCCAACTAAATATGGACACATACAGGAATTTGGGAAATTTTATCTCATTTAATCAGGTGCTAATTACCCATGTGTAAATTTAACTGCAAAAATTACTAAACTTTCTTCTGCCTTCACCTATTTGCTTGCTGTGCAAGCCCTTCAAAAAGGGGAATAGACAGTGAATAAACTTAGATTTGAAATCAAGTCATTTCACAGAGATCTTAGGAGTGCTAAGTACTGGAGGGAAAACCATTATTTTAGATTTCTTTTACATCGTCATTATCCCTGCCTCCCAGCACTTACTAATATGGATAATCAAGAAACTGATGCAATGATAAACAAAACAGAACACTAATAGGACTACTCTGCGAATATGAAAACGGGCTCGGAAATGAATTCATGCTCCTACACCCTTAAAATATAAGCTCGATTTTTAAAAAACACTAACTACAATATTTGCAAAATAATTGGATAAACAAGACAAGGGGAAACCGTGGTATTATTTCTTAAAAGGAACACCTCCCTAAAGCCACTGCAAAAACAATGCTCAACTGAACATCTAGATCCAAAAGGCCCACGATTCCCCTTCATCTGTAGTTATCACACATTCTCTGACGGTCTTTCTGGGTGAGAAGCCTTCAAAACGCCTTTCCACCTTGAAAACACATTCCAGAACTGGAAGGAATGGGGGGAGGGGGAAGATTTGCTGGAAGTTACAGGCCCTCCTCTCGGTTGAGCACGGACAACTTGGAGCCTTCTGGACCTTTTCAACACGCAGGGGAAGAGAGGCAATGGTGAGCCCCCACACCGAGGGGTAAACAGGGCTGGAGAAGCCCCCCAACCCAAGGCAGCAGCTGGAACAATGCAGGAGAGCGGGGTGCAGCCAGGCTCCTGGGCAAGGGGTGGGGGTGGTCGGCGACCGCAAGAAGCCGAGGGCTCCGGCTGCCCGAGTCCCACGCTCGGAGACCTGGGCCCAGCCTGGGAGGAAGCGGCGACCCCCAACCCCCAGACCGACCGGCCCTGCCCGAGCCCGCGTACCTGGTCTGTAGGGGCTCGGTCCATGGCGCCTCCAGCCGCAGCGGGCCCGCGCTAGTTGGTGTAGAAGGCGCCTCGGGCCGCTTTCTCCATGGCCCTCCGCTCGGGTCCAGATTGGGTTCCGGACCTCCGCCCCTATCTAGCCGGTCGCGACACCGAGTTGGCTACGCCACTGGCCGAAGAGGCGGCTCCAGCTCCGAGAGATGGAGGAGGCGGTGGCAGCCTCGGGGAGGGATCATCTGGGACGGAAGCCGAGGGGAGCCCTAATAGGCGAGAGGCGTAGTCGGAAATGGAGGCGCACAGAACGGAAAGCAAGGGGGAGGAGGCACCGAGGGGCAGTGGGCGGAGTGACGGCAAATGGCCTGAGCGAGTGTGGGAGGAAGCCAGGGTGGCCTAGAGGCTGAGAGGCCAGGTGGGAGTGCCCGGGAGCAGGTGCCCCGAACCGCACTCTACGCCTGGACTGTTAAACTGGAGGAGTATCGGGCCGCTGGGGACCCAGGACACCCGGGACCTCGGAGACCTTTTCAGGATCCGAAACCACCTCTTAGAGATGTGGGAAGAGCTTTTAGCTGCCTACTGTACATATGCTCCTTCCTTATGTTACTCAAATAAAGGGAGTCATGGCTATAAAGGAATGAGAATACGATAAAAATAATGGAGTTTTGCCCCAGAAAAAAAAAAGTGCATATGTAAAATGCACAGACAGAATCGCTGGAAAAAGCTCCGTTAGGAAGCTCCACAAATACTTATTGATTAGTTAATTCATTGTCCAGGTCCAGGCCCACCTCTAGGCTCACCTCGCCCATCTCAGGACCCCTCATTTTACCCAGGATCTGTATAACACCACCCAACTGGTAATTGTATAGGCTGGTATGTTGCTTTCCCCACTGTACTTATTGATTGTTCCTTTTATCTTCAGATCATATTAGCTCCTTGAAGGCAGAAACTGCCTTGAAACCGGACACTTCTTTAGCATGGCAGATTCCCTCTGGGCATCTCATACACACCCTCCAACACCCACACCCTCTCGGAAGAGTTCTTGCTTGCTAGTCAGCTCCTGGATGAGGAAGAAATATAAAAAGCTGTACTGTCAGCCCTCTGTATCCACGCACGCTGCATTCCAGATTCAGCCAAGGGCGGATGGAAAACATTTCGGGGGAAAAAAGCAATGAAAAGTAGCATTACAACAATAAAATACAAATTAAAAATAATACAGCATAACAACTATTTACATAGCATTTACATTGTATTAGGTATTATAATTTAAAGATGATTTAAAATATTGATAGGAGGATGTGCATAGGTTATATGCGAATATTAAGCCATTTTATATAAAGGACTGGATTTTGCCCTCTCGGATTTTGATATTCATGAGAGTTCCCGGAACCAACACCCCTGCAGATACCTATGGACAACTGAGTAAGCTAAGTTGTATCAGTACTTAAGTGAAGGAAGAAAGTACTGATGGCTGCTGTTTGGGGCACTGGTGTGGAAATCCACAGGTGGGAAAAGGAAAGAGAATATTATGAAATTTGCTTTGTCATGCTCCAGGAGCCTACAGTATAGACCTGAATTGCCTTTTCAGTTACTCTGGGTTATTAGTCTGGTTTTATTTGAATAAGTCTCCAAGATGAGGCTGGTCTGCGAAGCCCTTAACTGTACTTATGTTGATACAGGTTGAATATCTCTAATTGGAAAATCTGAAATCCCAAACACTCCAAAATCTGAAATGCCCTAAAATCCAAAACTTTTTGATTACAGACTTGACACTCAAAGGAAATGTTCATTGAGCATTTCAGATTTCAGATTTTCCAATTGCAGGTGCTCAACCAGTAAGTATTATGCAAATATTCTAAAATTCAAAAAAAAAAAAAAAATGGAAATCCGAAACTCTTCTAGTCCCAAGCATTTCAGATAAGGGATACTCAACCTGTACTGTGTATTGGCCTGCTGAAAGGAGCTATATTGTGTCAGCAAGACTTGTATCAAGGCTGGCAGCAGAAACAGTTAATAAGGAGAAACATTTATACTTATACCTAAAGATCTCTCATTTAGTTTAGTTATTAATTCCTCCTCCTCAAATTTTATATATGCATGTGTACTTAAAATGCATATGTATGTTGAAATGTTACATACATGTGCAATTAATGTAATGTTAGGTCCCTAGTGTCTGTTGCATTCCTAGTTGGGATTCAGTGAATGCTGAATGAATTTAGGGTTGCTCAAAAAAACTATGTTATTTATAATATATATTATGGTTATGTAAACTAACAGATGAACATTATCCTTCACAATTGAAAGATAAAATGAACTCTGAATTTTTAGGTTGTCTCCCCACTGGTGGTCTCTAGCCATAAGATACCCCATCTGAATAAAAAGATAATAATAATGCAGTCATAAAAATACTGCAGTACTTTTTGCTTTTCTTCTTTCTTCTGAGGAATGATCTGAGGAAATTTAAATATAGGAATTCCAGGGATCTTTCCACATTATAGGATTTTTACGAAGATAAAATAGTTTTCATTGTGAATCTTCTATGTACAAGACATCCATTTAAATTGTAAGAGTGTCACAGCTTCTGTGGCTGTCTAAAATAAGTAAATAAATAAATTATAAGAGTAGAAACAAAAGAAATTATAAGAACAAAAATATCACAGTGTCCTTCTTATTTAATGTAGTCCTAAAAAAGGTGCCAATAGCTATTAGGAAAAAAATTAAAATCTATGAAGAAAATGAAGACATTTTAAAAATACTACATTTTAAGCCGGGCACAGTGGTTCATGCCTGTGATCCTAGCACTCTGAGAGGCAGAGGCATGTGGATCGTTTGAGCTCAGGAGTTCGAGACCAGCCTGAGGAAGAGTGAGACCCTGTCTCTACTAAAAATAGAAAGAAATTAGCCAAACAACTAAAAATATATAGAAAAAATTAGCCGGGCATGGTGGCGCATGCTTGTAGTCCCAGCTACTCAGGAGGCTGAGGCAGGAGGATCGCTTGAGCCCAGGAGTTTGAGGTTGCTGTGAGC
>CAUYRT010037600.1:0-15954 GCA_963574885.1 Lepilemur ruficaudatus
GTTTTTGAATGTAACAAGATAAGTCAACTTGAGTGGTAATATATTTTGGGAAATCAGCTCACTACAAATTGTGACTGTAAACATTGTACTGTAAATGTTTTGTAGTTTTCCCCCAATAAAATTTTTGGAAGAAAAAAAAATCAGTTTGACATATTTCAGATATGGTCTTACCTGAACCAGGAAATGGAGAAGGTGAACTCCTTAGATCCCTATTTGAACAGAATTTTTCTTACATCTCAGAGAGCTGGCTCTCGTAAAGTAAAACCATTCCTTTTAAAGAAATAGATCATTATGCTTCAACTTGTTCAGTGCTAAAACCATGGAAGGGATAACTGAAAGGTGACCTCATATTTACATAAATTATAAATGTAATTATGGTAAACCCTTACATAGGAAGAGCGCTTTTGATTGGTCAAAACCCTTTTGGATATATGATGTTACTTAATTTTAATAGTCCTCTGAGGCAAGCAGCAGGAAATCTCCTGATGAAAATAGGCTCTGATAGGTTATGACGCTTCATCTCCCAAAGCCCAGCAAGAGCTTTTTCCTGTGGGCCACACGGGAGTTGCAACCCCCAGAGCCAGTGATGCCCGTTCCTGGTAGAGCATGATAACAAAATCTCTAAGGACAGCAGAGGCCAGGGAGGGAGCTTAAAGGGTGGGATCTCTTTCCCTCATACATCTGCAACCTCCTCTTACTTGGTACAGAAGCATTAGGCCTCCAGACTTTGGGATGACCCCAAAGTTGAGAAGATCACAGTTCAGCACTGGAGACCAGCCATCAGGAGCCCGTGCCCACAACCTGAAGACACAGCTCTCTGGTCAATCAGCTTACTACCCTGGACTCTAACTCTATAATCAAGGAAGAAGGACTCCTCTGCTTCTGCCAGGTATTTCACCTGGGCAGCCTTTCCTCCTAGCTCCACCCTGCCTACCTGCTATAGTCAGAACCCAGGCCTTATAGGTCCTCATCCCAACATGGGAGAGCAGCAACCCACCAAGCAGGTGTGGTCCAGTGCAAGGGGCAATGGAGGTTAGAGGGTGGACAGGTGAGGGAAAGGCTAGGCCCAGATTCTTCTGGTCTCTGCAATCAAGACAAAGAGCCAAACAGAGTGCATCAGGTGTAGATGGTTCTGTACCGGGAGACGTTCAGGAATCAGGGAGAGACAACTGTGGGGTAGAGAGATGGAAAGGTGCAAAGTTTAAAAACACATTAATAATTTTGAGGTCCATAATTCCTTTCTGGAAAGTGCTCTGGAAACTTACATTACTTTGCAGGCTTACTTCAGAATCAAGAGTCAAACATAGCACATTTTTTATAAATTCCTTTGCCAGGGTTTTTTTAAATAAGGTACTTGAGAGTGCTTCCCCCAGGGGTACTGCTTTAGACCATTTCCTCAACCCTTTTCACTCTCTTACTCCTTAGGCTCATCTGACACCTAGCCCCACATAGAGAAGAAGTCTCAGATGCTTACCCTGTGGTATAGACTATATTAGCCACACCCTAGTCACACACTTCTCTAAGGCTCATTGGGAATTCCTTTTAAGACAGGGTCTGAGTTATAGGCAATGGCGAAAATTGGTTTCATCTGCCATTGTCTAAGTTCAGCGACTCGATGTATTTTCTTGAATAGTCCTCTTTCAAATATTTTATCCTGTTTCCCCCACAAATCATCAAAATACACAAAATATTCCAATATTTTAGCATTAAGGTTACATCTTTCTAAAGGAACACATGCACTCATAAAAGCTCTGTCATCACTCAAAACCCAGTTTTGGTTCTAGTATTAAGGCAGGAAGCTTACTTCCTCTAGTACAACATAGAAAGTACAAGATAGTAAAGATCCTGAAATGGAAACTACATAGAATATGGCCTATAACCAGTGGATCTCTGCCCTCATTGCTGTTGGATGTCTTGGGATGGGGGCATGAGGACTGCTTTCACTTTCAGAGTCAACTGCCTAGTAAACTATCTAGGAGGGAGGAGAATAAATTTCTTTTCTTCCCTCCCATGTGACTATGACATCTAGAGCACAGCTTCAGTAGCTTGAAAAAGAGAAGATATTAGACAGACATCATCACTGAACCCAGAAGAGAGAGTGGTGCCCATGGGTGGAGATGCCAGGGTCAACAGCTGCAACTGGGAATTTGGAAATCAAGTGAGACCCAAGCACATCTCAACTGCCAAGCAAAGAAACCAACAAACCAACTACTGATGAAGTAAATGTGATGTAAGAGACATTTGCCCTCTTGGTTGTTCCTGGGTTGTAGAATGTAGTGATAGAATTTCCAAGTATGGTATTGCATTTGGTTCAGAGAACAGCATGATAGACTGGGAGAAGATATGCATTATTAGATCACAAACCCACTCTGACTTTATCTAAGTTATTCTTTGTGGGCCTCAGTTCCATCTCTTGTAAAATAAGTTGGCATTACTAAAAAATGCTGAAGGTGCCTTTCATTTCTAATATCCAGTAGCCTGCTTTTTGGTCTACTGTTTCAACACAGTTATCCTCCAGCCTATGAAAAGGTCACCTAGTCCAAAAATATTTCCTACAAGAAAGAACTGTTAAGGATATTTGTCAAACATGGTAACCTTTGCGTATATAAATGCTCACACTAAATTTCAAAAAACATACAGATGAAAAGATGCTCAACATTACATATTATTAGGGAATTGCTAATTAAAACAACAAAGAGATACCATTATATACCTACTAGAATGGATGAAATCCAAAAGTTGACAATATCAAATGCTGATGAGAATGTGGAGTAACAGGAACTCTCATTCATTGCTGGTGGGAATGCAAAATAGTACAGGCACTTTGAAAGATAGTTTAACAGTTTCTTACAAAGCTAAGCATAATCTTACCATTCCATCCAGCACTTATGATTCTCGATATTTATCCAATTGAATTGAAAACTTAGGTCCACATAAAAACTTTACAGCAGCTTTACAGTCAATTCTCCTATTTACAAATTCTATATTTGTGATTCTATTTTCTAAATTTTCTAAAATTTACCTGTAACCTCAAAATCAACACTCCCAGCACTTTTGTGGTCAGAGACAATGAGAGAGCAGTGAAAAATTTGAGCCACCCAATGTACATGTTCCTAACTGAGCTTGAACAAGGTAAATCTCTGCCTTCTTATTTCAATTCTCATATTATAAACAATTATCTTTTTCACAGTCTATTTAGTGCCATGTTTTTTGTGTTTTTATGATTTTTGTTGGTGATTTCACTGTTTAAAATGGTCCCTAAGCATAGTGCTGAAGTGCTGTCTAGTGTTCCTAAGCCCAAGAAGTCTGTGATGGGCCTTACAAAAAAAATATACATGTTAGGTAAGTCTGATTCAAGCAAAAGCTATACTGTGATTGGCTATGGGTTCAATGATATAAACAATATACTACAGACAAAGGAAGGGGAAATTCACTGATCTGCATGTAAGGTTGCTATGGACAGTACTAAAATAGCATCTTTAGTGCATGATGAAGCTGTGGAAAAGATAGAAAAGCAGCTAAATTTGTGAATATATGAGATGATGGACAACTTAAAAAAGTATAGTGCTCTCTCACCACTCATTTTCAACATCATTCTGGAAGTCCTAATACAGTAAGAAAAGAAAATGAAACATATACAGATGTAAAGGAAGAAATAAAACTGTCTTTGTTCACAGAAGATGTTGTCTATGTAAAAAAATCCAAAAGATTGATGAAAAAACTCTTAGAACTAATAAGCAATTATAGCAAAATTGTAGAATACAAGGTTCAAATGTCAATCACTTTCCTGTATATCAGCAACGTAAACATTGAGTTTGAAATTAAAAACATAACATCATTTACATTAGCACCCTCCACCAAAAAAAAAAATACTTAGATATAAATCTAACAAAATATATACAGGGTCTGTATAAGGAAAACCACAAAACTGATCAAAGTATAACCATGTAAATGGAGAGCTATACCATGTTCATGGATATTGACAGTAGGGGAGGCTGTGCATGTGTGGGGAAGGGTTATATGGGAACTCTCTGTACTTTCACTTAATTTTGCTATGAAACTAAAACTGTCCTAAAAAAATAATGTCTACTTTTTTTATAAAAAAAAGACATAGTGGACCACATTGTTGTAAGGCTGAAAACCAAAGAAATTTATGGTCATGTTACTCAGGGTGAGGAAAATGGTAAAACTTCTAGGCTAGTACTGGCTGGCTCACATGTTTTGAAAGGTGATATAGAATGAAAAATGTTAAATTTTCAGGTGATACAGGTTCTGAAGGTCAGGAAGCTAGGGGAAAATTTTTAGAATACCTACTAAGTATTATACTGGAAAAGAGTTATATGAAATAGCAAGCTTTCGATGCTGATGAAACTGGTTTGTTTTATAAAGACATTGGCAAATGAGCCTCCATAACGTAAATGACCTTCAAAGCCCATGTTGCTAAATCATCCAAAGACTGTGAAATTAATCATTTGGTTATGTATTAATCATTTGAAGAAAATGTGACCAGAGATTTGCAGGAACATAACCTTATAATTCTCCAAGGAGCAATGGTTCTATATTCACTAATTCAATGTTCACAGACACTTTCTAAAACAAAACTACCTCAGATAATTATAATTGACTGTATTTACAATTGTCCCAAACTGAAAGTAACCAAGGTGTACTTCAGTAGGTGAATGGATAAGCAAACTCTGGTGTATCTATACAATGGAATGTTATTCTGCAATAAAAGAAATGAGCTATCAAGCCATAAAAAGAGACAGGGATGAATCTTAAATGCATACTGGTAAGTGCAAGAAACCAGTTTGAAAAGGCTACAATCTTTATTATTCTATTTATACAATCTTTTGTAAAAGGAAAAACTATACAGGTAGTAAAAATATCAGTGGTTGCTAGGAGTTTCAATGGAAGGAGAAGAGGTTTGAATAGGTAAAGGGAATTTTTTTAGGGCAGTGACACTATTCTATAGATACTATAATCGTGGAACATGACAGCATGCATTTGTCAAGGCCCACTGAACTATACAGCAAAAAAGAGTGAACCTTAATATATGCAAATTAAAAATATATCATTTAGGAGACTGGGTGAATCCCAGGTTAGAATTTTGAATGCACAACCTCACTGAAGTGGTTAGGGTAGAAATCTGGAACTTTGGAAATTAGTAGAGTCTATAAGACTAAAGGCACCTGTACCTAAGCACTGTATTCTAGTTAATAAACTTGTTTCTCATAAGGGAAACAGGTTAACAATTCTGATACTGCTATTCATGTATATTTGAGCAATTAAGCAAATAGATCACATGGTAGGAGACAGTTTTCTCATTGTTAAAATGGGAGTTTACAGGTAAGCAAGGGAGAAGGCTAGAATTATCCATGTGATAACAGAGTTGGAAACATCAGAATGAACTCATGTTTAGTTTAATATAGCTACATATGGTTACATATAGAAATTTACAGATATATGTATACACACAAGTGAGTATGCACACATATTTCCTGCTGTCAATTGAGAGGGCCTCAAGTAATGACATGCCAGTAGCAACAATCACTTCTAGTGCCCAAATCTTGGTTTCTAAAACCATTCTCCAGTAAAAGGAATCATGGCTCCTTGCAGAAATGGATGATTATAAGGCTAAGGCAGGTAATATTTAAGAATATAAAGCGTCTTACAGTGCCAGAAAGGAAGAAAATGCTATCACATACACACACACACACACACACACACACACGTAATGATGAGTGCATGTCAAAGGAGCACAGGAGCCAAATGACAAAGATCCCAGTGACCAAAATTGGAACAATTTGAACAACAAATAAAAGTAGCATTGGATGATAACCAAAAGTGTAAAATATTCATGAGTTCAGTATATATGAGTTCATACTGATATAAATAAATTATTGAACAAATGAATGGAGAAGAAGAAACAAATCTCTCATGCATGAGAATTCCAAATAATTTATGTAGCTACTCCACCCAAGAAGGTTAAAAATAACTTCCCACTCCATAATTGTGAGCTGCACATAGCAAATTCCTTCAAAGGGTACAATATAGAAAAGAGTCAATTTGAGGAAAAGGAGTAACTTTACAGCAGATAAATCTGAAAAACACTACAAGACAGGTGGCCTGAGTAACCTTTAACAGTGATAAGTGATGCTGATAGTATGTACTCCTGCTATGTTGTGATTAAAATGGTGCTTTACCTCTGTGGTCTTCCTCCCGGTCTAATCATGGAGAAAGCATCAGAAAAGCTCAAACTTAGGGACATTTTTCAAAATATCTGACCAGTACTCCTCAAAACTATCAAGGTTGTCAAAAACAAGAAAAGTCTGAGAAACTATCACAGCCAAGAGGATCCTATGGAGACATGACAATTCAGTGTAATGTGGCATTCTGGATAGAATACTGGAACAAAAAAGGATATTAGGTAAAAACTAAGCTGAATTTAAAAGTATGGACATTAGTCGATAACAATGTATCAATATTGGTTCATTAACTATAACAAACATACACTAATGTAAGATGTTATAATAATAGGTACAACTGAATGCAGGTATATGGACACTCTCTGTAATATGTTTCTAATTTTTCCATAAATGTATCACTATTCCAAAAAAACAAAGTTTATTTAATTCCAAAAATATAATAATTATAAACAAATATTGATAGCTGATAAATAGGTTAGTTTTTCACTGACTGGTATGGGTCAGAAATTCTGAAATGACTTTCTGTGTATTCTAGAATTTTATAATGTTATGGAGACAAATAGTAGCCAAGTTTCTCACTGTTAGAAAAGGGAGTACCAAATATGGAAAGCCAGAAGATATATGTGTGTGTTTATACCTATGTTTATAATGTATACACACAAAAACATATTTTTTTCTAGCTCTGTGCAGTGAGAGTCTAGAGGTAATGACCCACCAGTACCAATAAGTCCACCTGGCACTCAGATCTTATTTTCTAAATACTGTTTTCCATTGAAAGGCACAAAAGTATCTTGGAATAAAGACTAATTCAGGGCTATGACAAGGAAAGCACAAGATAAGTGTTGCTGTACTATAAAAGGAAGGGATCAAATAATGATGGGACATAGTAAAAGGAAACAGAGGTCTACTTGGAAGTGATGCCATTGGGCATATCTGACATAATTTGAGCATAACAATAAACAATGATAGTAATTGACTGTAACCTATTGAATAAAATAAGAATCCATGAGTCCAGAGAGAGAGAAAGAGAGAGAAGGGAAAGCCTTTACTTACAGAAGAGTATGAATTAGTAAAGAAAGAATGAGGAAGTTAGGAAAATATCAAAGGATGCTAAAGCTATGGGGTAGAAGTTTAATAAGGAACAAAATATTTATATAGTCTCAAACTATCTCCCCACAAATTACTTATTAATTACAAAGGGCAAATTAACTTTACAGTGAAGACACTTACGGGATACTACATTAAAATTTTTTTCAGTCTTCTATATATCTTTTTTAAATTCATGATAAAAATACTTTTTAAAAAAACTAGCAAGGATAACCTGACGAAAACAAAAACAAAGTTAATGCATCTAGGTGCCTGAAATGAATTAACAAACTTGATTTCAAGTTTTAAAAACTAAGGGAAAAAAATAGAAACATATCCAGTACGTAGATTATCTTTTTGTATCTTATCTTTGAGGTATCTTTTTTTCTCCCATAACTATATTAATTTTATCATAATATCTAAGCAACATATAATTGACAAGTATGTCACCCATAGAGTATACATTGTGTTAATTAGAAAGTGTAGAAATAATGTGGAAAGCTTAAGGGACGAAATTTGTGCTCAGTATTGGAATTTTCCAATAACAAAATGCTCTGCCTTATCTAGAAAGCCCCAGCAAAAACAAGACAAAAAAACAAACGAAGTTCTGCAGAGTGACCTTTCTAAAATAAGATGTACTTAAATAACTCCACAGCTGAAAGCCATTCAGTGATGCTCCATCACCCACATAATAAAGTCCAAATTCCCTTACACGAAATAAAGACAATTGAGTACCATCTGGTCTATTCTAATTTTCTACTCTCATAATTTTCCACATCACGCTGCCAAAAATTATTCCTACTCCAAGTATACCAGGGTTCTTTATATTCTTGGAGTAGGTCACGTTTTCATCATCTAGGGACAATAGATAGTGCTATTACTCTACCCCCACTTGCCAAGCCTCAATCTGCCAAACCTCTGCATAAATCTTATTAATCCCTCTGTTCTATCTCATATTTTAATTTCTCAGGAAAGCACTTCCTTATCTGCCAAGTTGGCATACTATTCCCAAAACACATTATACTTACATTGGTATATTTCTTGTGAAGTCATGTTTTTTTTTTATCATGAGAAATTTATTTTATAATGTCAAAGGCTGAAATTAAAACATCTCATATTATTACACAAATGACACAATATAGCACAATTATTATTCTATGATAAATGTTATTATATTAAATATATCTTTTAAAAGGTAATCCTCAGTTTTTATAAGGCACTTAAAGTTTTTTTTAATTTACATATCATGTCTTTACTCCATTTTAAGTGTACAATTAAATGATTATTAGTAAATTTACCAAGTTGTACAGCTAAACACATAAATCAATTTTAGAGAATTTCCTTCCCCCTGTTGAAATCCCTAATACACTTCACCAACTACATTTCAAGCATGCCCCTCCCCTCCATAGTGCTCACCACATCCCTCAGATGTAGGTCTACCCATCATACTGGTGAAGTCATGTTTTGTAGTAATTGACTCTATGGACTTTGAATTAGGCTGCCTTGATTTGAAACTTACATTTGTCATTTATTTTTTTATTTTTTATTTCAGCATATTATGGGGGTACAAATGTTTAGGTTATGTATATTGCCCTTGCCCTACCCAAGTCAGAGCTTCCCAGATGGCGTGCACCGCACCCATTAGGTCTGTATATACCCATCTCCTCCTCCCCCCTCCCATCTGCCCAACACCCAGTGAATGTTACTACTATATGTGCACTTAAGTGTTGATCAGTTAAAACCAATTTGATGATAAGTACATGTGGTGCTGGTTTTTCCACTCTTGGGATACTTCACTTAGTGGAATGGGTTCCAGCTCTATCCAAGATAATACAAAAGGTGCTAGATCACCATTGTGTTTCACACCTGAGTAGAACGCCATGGTATACATATATCACATTTTATTAATCCACTCATGTATTGATCGGCACTTGAATTGTTGCCACATCTTTGCAATTGTGAATTGTTCTGTTATAAACATCCTAGTGCAGATGTCTTTTTTATAGAATGTCTTTTGTTACTTTGGGTAGATGCCCAGTTCTACTAAGTGAAGTATCACAAGAATGGAAAAACAAGTACCATATGTACTCATCATCAAATTGGTATTAACTGACTTAACTGACCAACACTTAAGTGCGCATATAGTAGTGACATTCATCGAGTGTCAGGCAGGTGGGAGGGGGGAGGAGGGGATGGGTATATTCACACCTTATGGGTACAGTGTGCACTGTTTGGGGGACGGACGTGCTTGAAGCTCTGACTTGGATGGGGCAAAGGCAATATATGTAACCTAAACATTTGTACCCCCATAATATGCTGAAATAAAAAAAACTTAAAAATTTTTTTTAAAAATTAAAAATAAAAAAATTTAACTCTAATGTTCTATATATTTTTTATTATTGAAGTATTAGTAATAGATTACTTTTCTCTTTCATTCTTCTGAAATAGCTCAGTTATAGAGAGTATAACATACATATGTGCAGTTTAAGTAATAATAATTCAAAATGAGCAACCTCAGATTCTAACATGTTTATAACAGTATCTCATTGAGGTTCAAATTGCATCTCCTAATAATGTCAACCATATTTTAATTTGCTTATTATCTATTTGGAAAACCTCTTTTGTGAGAGGACAGTTTTAACTGTTTTTCTGTTTTAAATTTGCTATTTGAAGTTTGTAGGAGTTATTTTCTTATTCTAAATATATCTCTGTATTGTACATACATACTGATTTATCTTCACTCAATCTGTAGTTTGCTTTTTCAGCATTTTAATGCTATCAATGAATAGAAATACTTAATTTTAATTTTAGTAAAGTTCAATTAATCTTTTGTTTTAATAAATAACCCACAGAGTAAATAATAAAAATTATTCATCACAATTTATTAAGGCAAAAACCACTAAAACACTTTCAATATACATTCTTCACATTGAAATACATGCACACATATACGTATCAAAATGTATACATATGTTTTTAATGGGGAACATAATAATATGAAATTTTAAGGAACTCTTAAATATACATATATATACATGTATAAATTCTTAGATATTTCTATGAATAAATGTTCTAATCAAAAAATAAAAATAAGAAACTTTAAATTCTATATTTATTAACAAAGAAAGCAAATGTTTTGGAAAAGTGGATTGATTATTCTAAACTTCCTTAAATTGTATTTATTTTGCTTAGTTAATAAATTGGCAAGAGACAGTAGAAATAGCATAAGAAATAACTCTTATGTCAAAATAGTCTAGTATGAATGAAAACCTTATACCTCATTGTAAACAAATAAATACAAATTTTCATTTGTATTACAGTTTATTATTACTTGAGACTCTAATAAACTGTTAAATCTATGCTTCCCTAAATACTCCCAATCTGTGACCAATCCAACTGTAAGAGGTCCCTGTGTAGCCATCAAAAGGGATCCATCAAAGAAAATAGATTTGAATAGACAGTTGACGCAAATGACTGTGCTTACGAACTTTATCTTTTTTTAATTATTTTATCAGAAATCATTTTTCACAATAAATTTGCCTGGAAATGATTTCAGCTGAGAAGTCCCAGAAAGAAGACCCATCCTTAAGAGAGTCAACTGAAAACTATTCCTTTCCTGTTTGGGGAACTAGTCAAATACCCCTTGGCCACTCTCTCTCTTTCAACTCCCAATAGATTCCAAAGATTTAGATTTCATGATTATAGGCTATTGCATCAACCCACACATTCTGAAACCACACCTGAGAGATCCCTATTGGTCCTTAATAACAGCCTATGTTATTAAAAGTTCTTTCCGACTAAATCTGACTTCATATTGTGACCATAGAACATAAAAGCTGTTGTCCCAACCATCTTCTGGGACAAGGGCAGAGAATCACTGAATGTGTAGCTGAGACTTGGTATTAGAAACAAGGAAAACTAAAGGATATTTTAGACCCCACCCTACGGCTGTCTAACTTCATTAGTGTAGCATTCAGTAAAACATTTTATCATCAGTAGGATTTTATAAACTCAATCATGATACAGGATTTAGAAAGCAACCTTCTCCAGTTCATCTACATTTTTAGTAGACGCATCTAAATAAAAGTCTTGCAGCCAAATTAGAGAGAAGCTTGCTTTACTGGACCAGATATGCAGGTAAGCTGTATTTGGGCATGAGAAGGATTTTGAGACTGACTTTCTGGCTAAAGACTTAATTATTAAAGATTCAGATGTCTCCCTTGACTGGGCTTTGAACTTACTAGAAATGGCCAGGACCAGGAAACTGAGCCATCATAATGAATCCTAAGAATAACCCAAGGTCAGACTTTGGGTTAGGGCTAAAGCTAGACATTGTGGGTAAACATTCAATATTCAAGCAAATAGAGCATTGCTATAATCCAGACCTGAAGACTCATGAGATACATGTTTGATAGACATGAACACATTCTGGCCATGAGGAAGAAATTTGGGATTTGAAGACTGAGGACAGTGTCTCAAGATGAAAGTCAGAAAGTTAATTTAACTATCTGTACAAGAGAGAAATATAAACCAATGAATGTCCTATTCCTGTTTTTAAACAGCCTTCTGTGAGTATGATCAGAAAAATGTTAGTGGTTGGGAACTTCTTCCTGAGGCATAGGGATTACTAGCAGCAGATGTTTCCAATAGAAGCTAGATTCTCAGAGTCAAACTTCATAGTCGTACAGGATGAATTCCTAAACTTTTTTCCTGTATTATCTGAGAGAGTGGTCCAGAATATGTAGTACTGAGCAGAGTCTTCTGTCCTGGCTGCTGCTACAGTCTATATACCCATTCAAGTATTTTTGTGTCATGAAACCCTTTCAAGTCTTCCTCTTGCTTACTCATCCAGAGACTCCAGCCTTTTCTGGGATACACATATGTCCTAGTAATGCTATTGAAGATCCCCCTAGGTGGCTACGTGAGTCCCAACCAATTTCTTTCCCATTTGTCATTTCTGAAGTCTGGTAGCAATACCTATTAAGAGGAATTACATGCCCTCCTTTCTAAGTAATGGCACCCACAGTAATTGCAAAGTGATTTACCCTTTTAAGAGACAGTCTCCACTCCAAAATAATTCCCCCAATTTTTCTTCCAGCAGAAGTCATGAGCAGGAATGGGCTTCTACTGGTAGAGATTTCAATGTGATTTTCTTACACCTTTCTTAATAAAGGCGCATAAAGTAATAATAACAACAGCATTAGCAGCAACAACTTTGCTGTTTGACAGCGCTTCACTCTATAGAAGAATTTATCTGAGTTTTGCTTAGACTTACAATCTCAAGAAATAATTATAATAATAAATATTTAATGAATAGTTAAGAGTAGGTGGTTTTGAAGAACTTTATATATAATCTTATAATTAATCCTTAAACCTCTACATGGTACTATTATTTGCATTTTATATAGTAGAAAATTGAGGTACAGAGTGTTATGTATTTTGTACCAGTTGTATAGGTAATCAGTGGTACAGCTGAGATATGTGAACTTAGTCTGATGCAGAATCCATGTTAGCCATTGGTCTATGTTGTTTACACTCAAGGCATTAGCTTTTCAGAACCATCCATATTTTACTAAACATTCCTGGACTTTTCTCAGTCCTAAGCTTTTGAACGTATTATGCATGACAACTCATTGTCCCATTAACACTCATTTTTCGTAGGGCAGTCATGTGCTTTCTAAAAATATTTGCTCAAATTTCCCAAATGTAATGTCATTTCTGACCCCTATGTAAATCAAAATTTGAGCTCCCTTTATTTATTTATTTTTCTAATTTTTTCTTTTTTGAGACAGAGTCTCACTCTGTTGCCTGGGCTAGAGAGCCATGGCGTCAGCCTAGCTCACAGCAACCTGAAACTCCTGAGCTCAAGCGATCCTACTGCCTCAGCCTCCTGAGTAGCTGGAACTACAGGCATGCGCCACCATGCCCGGCTAATTTTTTCTATATATACTTTCAGTTGTCCAGCTAATTTCTTTCTATTTTTTTAGTAGAGACAGGGTCTCACTCTTGCTCACGCTGGTCTTGAACTCCCGAGCTCAAATGATCCACCTGCCTCAGCCTCCCAGAGCTCCTTTTATATTAATTACACTATTATAATTTCTTGTTTTTATGTCCATTTTTTTCAATGGACCATTCAAAGAGCAAAGGCCACATCTCAATCATCTTTATGTTTCATATGTCTAACACAAAACCTAGGCCATAGTAGGAGCCAAAAATGTTTATTGAATAATAGTGATATAATAAGACAATAAATACATTGAGAAAATTGCTTGGAGAATAGTAGAACCTTGGCTGTCATGAGTTTTATATTATTTCTAGGAAACAGCATTAGGAAACACTTATAGGAAACTAGGAAACATTTATAAATGGCTTTGGGGAACCACAGCACCATCACTGAATTCCTCCTCCTTGGGCTGTCTGCTGACCCCCACGTCCAGGCTCTGCTCTTTGTGCTGTTTCTGGGCATTTACCTCCTGACCATAGTGGGGAACCTGATGCTACTACTGGTGATCAGGGTTGATTCTCATCTTCACACGCCCATGTACTTCTTCCTGAGTCACCTCTCTTTTGCCGACCTCTGCTTCTCTTCAGTCACTGTGCCCAAGATGCTGAAGAACCTTCTTTCCCAGAGGAAAACCATTTCAGTAGAGGGCTACCTGGCTCAGGTCTTCTTTGTGTTTGTCACTGCAGGGACAGAAGCCTGCCTTCTCTCTGTGATGGCCTATGACCGCTATGCTGCCATCTGCCACCCATTACTTTATGGACAGATCATGAGTAAACAGCTGTATGTGCACTTTGTGTGGGGCTCATGGGGACTAGGCTTTCTGGATGCACTCATCAACATCCTCCTACCTGTGAACATGGTATTCTGTGAGGCCCAAATCATCCACCACTACAGCTGTGAGATGCCATCTCTCCTCCATCTGTCCTGCTCTGATATCTCTAGGAACCTCATTGCCTTACTCTGCTCTACTCTCCTGCATGGGCTAGGAACCTTCCTTTTGGTCTTCTTATCCTATGCCTGCATTATTTCTACCATCTTGAGCATCAGCTCTACCTCAAGCAGAAGCAAGGCCTTCTCTACCTGTTCCTCCCACCTCACTGCAGTGATACTTTACTATGGCTTAGGTTTGCTCCGCCATCTCCTCCCAAACTCAGGTTCCCCCATAGAGTTGATCTTCTCTGTACAGTATACTGTGGTCACTCCCATGCTGAATCCACTCATATACAGCCTGAAAAACAAGGAAGTGAAGGTAGCTCTGAAAAGGACTTTGGAAAAATATTTGCAACATATCAGGTATTGAATTAAAAGCATAAGATGGTGGAAAATTGGGATAAAGCTGCATACAACAAGACATTGGGTAAGTTTACAGTAATAAGAAGTATTTCTGACTTCCTGCAATGTCTGATACTACAAGCTAAATTAGAAGTGCATGACAGGCCAAGCAGGGGCTCATGCCTATAATCCTGGCACTCTCGGAGGCTGAGGCGAGAGGATCATTTGAGCTCAGGAGTTCGAGACAAGCCTGAGCAAGAGCGAGACCCCATCTCTACTAAAAAAAAAAAAAAAGAAAGAAATTAGCTGGACAACTAAAAATATGTAGAAAAAATTAGCCAGGCATGGTGGCACATGCCTGTAGTCCCAGCTACTCAGGGGGCTGAGGCAGGAGGATTGCTTGAGCCCAGGAGTTTGAGGTTGCTGTGAGCTAGGCAGACGCCACGGCACTCTAGCCCGGGCAACAAAGTGAGACTCTGTCACAAAAAAATATATATTAAAAAAAAAAAGTGCATGACAGAATGGCACCAAGTTATTATAGGGAGGATCATTCACTTTAATGCCTCTTAGAGATAAAGCAAATTATTAAATTATCACCTTACTCTAGAAAGTTTTGTTATAAGCATATTGATTCATTTTTCTCATTCTAAAATATTTGCCTTAGGCTTTGCATTTAGTAAAATCATTAGTGTCATGAATCTATGATTATTGTTTATTTACTTTGGGAAATACACTAAAAGCCATGCATTTAATAAGAATGCAGTGTCATCTGTGGGAGAGAAAAGTCATGGATAAGAGTTCATAGGGAGAAAGAAAAAATTCCAACTTGAGTGGCCATGGAAGACGGGCATAAAGAGCTAAAACAAATTGCAGAGAGAGAATCAACATACTGAGGCAGAACTTAAACTCAGATAAAATTTCCAAGAACTTTGCTATATGTGCACCCTGGGGGCCAGATCTCCAGTGTGAGAGCTGCAAGGAGGCTCTGTGGTTCTAGAAACCTCATTTCTCACATGGTCTTCATTCACTTTACAGGTGATTTATATTTTATCCAAATTAGCTGACGTCACCAATGTGTCTTTTCATTGTAGAGGGCAGGCTCTGTACCCTAGACAAGTAATCTTGTTTTGCTCACATCACAAGTAAATCCTGAAATCACCTTTGTCTCTCTTCTTTCAGCTGTTAAACAGCTGGTCACTGTTTAGGGGTAAGTGGTTTGCTGGTTATAAGCCCATTGCATCATTCATATAATAATCCAGTTTTACCTATAAAACATAGATCTTTTCTCACTGTGCTTCTGCTTTCTTCTTCTTCTTTTTTTTTTTAAGACACAGTCTCACTCTGTTGCCCAGGCTAGAGTGCCATGGCATCAGCCTAGCTCACAGC